>BQNB010165490.1:0-14215 GCA_026074375.1 Tanacetum coccineum | reverse complement strand
CTATAGCACTTTCAAACCCCCCGGTAGGAGCTTGAAGTTGCTCGGCCATAGGTCGGTCATCGGCCATTGGAATCGGATCCAGAATGAGAGGGATTGCCTCTTGTTGTCGACGATTACGTCTTCTCGGAATTGTGTATTCCAAGGAAGAACGAGTGCGCGTGCACTAGTGAAAATAATAAAAAGAAGAATTTGGGATTAAGAAGATTATTTTTGGGAAATTTACAATTTTTAGTATTTATTAGGAAGAAAAAGAAAAATATTTTTTTGGCAACCGTTAATTACAAGCTTCACGATAAGTCTCCAAGATTACGCACAAGTGAGCGGAAAAGCTTAGCGAGCCGCAATGACTACTTAGAAAGTAGCTATCACTTTTCCTTAAACTCACCTTATAGTTTGTAAACTTAAAGGTCCGTCGTACCTCGCAAGTACCTCACGATTTGTTTTGTTGTTTATTGGAATGGTTTAAGATGGATAGCTAGTATCCAAATTTTTATTATATATATTTTTTTTTGTATTAATTCGATAGGAATCGAATTAATGAATGTTTTGAATTTTTTTTTTATACAAAAATATAGCAAAGTAACTTCCAAGAAAGAAGGGTCTTCAAAACTCTACTTCAACGAATATCCTCAAAAATCGTTCACGTCTTCCCCGGCAACGGCGCCAAAATTGATTCAGTTGAAAGCATAGTATATATCTCTATAGTGCAAACTTTCACTAACCAAGATACCGTAAGTAATTAATCACTTAGGAAAGTAATTAATACACGGGTCGTAAATTCCTCGAAGAAGTCGTGAATTGAGATTTGATGATAATTCGGATTCGAGTTAAGAATGGTTAAAAGATTTTTGGCTTTTGAATTATACTACAAATTTAATAGCACAATTAAACTATAGAAACGATTAAAGAAACTAAAATCAATTAACTAGCACGAAAAATTAACAAATGTGAATTAAAAACGTGAGCTAAAACGAGAATTTAAAATCTAAGGCACTACTTTTAACAAACTTTTTACCTAAAAATCACAAATTTAAAAAGAAAATTTTAGGAAAAAGAATTGGAATTTTTTAACTATTTTTGAATTTTTTATGAATTATTTAAGAAAAAGAAATTAACTAAAATCTATTTTAATTCCTAGAAAATACAAATTAATCTGGAAAAATAAGGAAAAATGGTTTTTATCAACTACAAAGGTGCAGAAACCTAATGGCACAAAAAGCCCTAATTCTTATAAACTAATTGTGCCCTAATTTTATCAATTAAAAGTTTAAACCTAATTTTATTAAACTAATTATTAAAAATATTAAAACTATTTTATTAAAATGAAAAAATGGTTTTTAACAACTAAAAAGGTGCAGAAATCAAATGGTATAAAAATGCCCAAATTTTATAAACTAATTGAACCCTATTTTTGTCAATTAAAAACCTAACCCTAATTTTATAAAACTAAAATTAAAAATATTAAAACTATTTTATTAAAATGAAAAGACAGGGTAGAAAGTGTAAAGACTGAAAGTAAAGGGTAGGCGGGAAAACTATCTAAATTTTACACTACAATGAAAACGGGTAACCTTGAACTATGAAATATATACAAAACAGACCCTACGATTGTGCTTATTTTGAGCTTATCTAAAAAGTAAAAATAAGCAAAAACTTAAAACTACAAAGTTGATTATGAGCTTATTCTCTACAACTTTAACAAAGACACTTGTAACTTTTATCCACTCAATAAGCTAGAAATTAAGCATTTTAAAACTGTTACAGTAACTAAGGTTTAAGTAACTTTTCTAGAATTTGGCTTATTACTAGCTTATTGTTAAATGAAAATTAAAACTAATAGTAGATAAATGGAGCTCAAGATGTGTACTAGGGATATCTAGAAAGAAATAAGCTAAATGTTAACAAGATTAACTAGAAATTTGATTGTAAAAAGTGAAAGGTTCAGCTTATAACTGAATTAAGCTCTTCCTAATAAGCTAACTTCTTTAAATCTAAACCCTGGAAACTAAAATTTTGTAAATAAGCTCTAATATGAGTTTTGACTAAACCTAGATATAAGGATTTTGATCAATACAACTAGAACTTAGAAATCAAAGAGTAATAAGCTATAAATCTAAAATGCTACTACACTACTTTTGTAGGATCAAATAAGCTATGCTAAAAGCTTAAAATGAAATCTAAATGATGATTTATATAAAGCTAATGGAGTACTAACAAAATGCTTAATTCTAACTTCTAATTCCTAAGTATAAATGCTTAAGGTCAGTTAGAAAATTGAATAGCAACAACAGTATTAACTGTTGTTGCTGATGTACTTGACCAAAAACTCAATTGCAGGCTTAAACTCCTAGTTTAGAACTCATGAACCATCTCACTAAATGTATCTAAGCTTTCCTTAACCTAAATCTTAACACTAGCATGCGGTAAATCACTAAACAACTTAAAACTAGTTTGATCCCATAAAACTACCAATGCTGGCAAAGACTTCTCAAGCTCTAAATTCTGAATTTCTACCAACTAACTTGCAAATCTTTTTTAAAACTTGTTTTTAACTCCTAACTCAACTATGTCAAAAGCTTTGACAGAATTATGTTGACTCTAAAGGTCAACAATACCTTTAACCCAAACACTACTTAATCAAAACTGTCCAAACAATTTTTCATCTAAAATCTATTTAAAAGCTAAAACTATCAAAACCTTATATCTACTCAGTTTAATACTAACCTATTTAAGCTATTTTAACTCTAAAATGCCTAGCTTATGTTTCAAGAATAAGCACTTTCTCAGCTAGCTTATTATACTATGTGACAGTATTAAAAGAAATGACTACTTAAGTAATTTTAGCCATAACAGCTTAAAGCACTTGAATCACTAACCTAACTAAACAATATAAAACAAATTTTAAGCACACAAAAGGAACAAAGCAATAAGCAACTAAAATAAGCTTCTAATGCTGAATTGAGATATAGAAAATGAAACCTGTGACTTGAAGTTTCTGACCCTAGCCACTCTATCTGAATGAGTGGCTTTAAAATATTTACCTAATGGCTACCTTAGCCTCTAAACCAATGAGCTTTAAGCTCAATAAGCTGTTTTGAGCTTATTAATCCTTAAGCTTCCAAATTTGAATCAACTTTGAACTAAAATGTATAATTTTGAAAACTAATAGACAGTAACAGTATTTAAAAGGTTTTTATAACATTTGAACAACATGAGAATTAGAGAAAACTCAATAAGCTAGAATTAGCTTATTACAAGCTTATTGGGCTAAAAACAGCTTAAAACATTAAAACTTGAGAACAAATGCACTGAACTATTTTTATTACTTAAAAACAACGAGTACAAGAGAAATAACAAGAGGTACAACTGAATTTAAAGATTAAAATGCTTAATTTGTAAAATGAATAGTAAACGTGAGCTTAAAAGGAAAAATTACAAGGAAAGCTGAAAATTTAACTATCTAACTCCCTTCTAACACTAACTAAGAACTTGTATTTATAGCTGAAAGTGATGAGAGGATGAGAACACACCATGAAACAGCCCTTTGACCTTTGATTTGGTTTTAAAGCCGATTGGTTCAATTGATGATGTGTTCGGGCCCGCAGCATAGAGGCTTGACACGTGTGCGTAGTGATGTGGTAATGGGTAAATACGAGGTTAGATGAGTGTGGAGGAGCGGGGAAGAGGGTTTTAGCAAATTGGGTTTGTTGGAGATTTAGGCGGGAAAGTTTGTTGGGTGGTGGTTATAAGGATTTAAACCCGCGCTATGTTTTGAATCTTTGAGTAATTTGCAACTTCAGTCCCTGCGTTTCATTTTTCCTTTTGTAGTGTAAAAACAACTTTCGAAGTTGACATAACAGGCCCTTGTGGTTTCTTTCTTCTTTTTCTTCTTTATAAACAAGCTTTCTAACTTTTGCAAAATTAGTCCCTTGAACTTAGAAACTTCCAAATAAGCCCTTGTTATCTTTGAAACTTGTCAATCATTGGACCTTTGACTTTCATTTTGGCTTTCTTTCTTGTATCGGGCTGATCCGGCTTTGATCTTTTCACTCATTGCCTTGTCTTTTCCGTTTCTTGTCGGTTTTGACTGATTTTGCTCACTTTTGTCTTTTTTTTATCCTTTCCTGCACAACAGACATAAAAGCACACATTTTTCTATTCTTTTGGCATTTTCTGGCTTTTATTTGACAAAATCCTGGGTAATTTATATATACAATTAAGCATTTATCAAGGCTTGATTAAGCATTCTTAAGGCTTAAACTAAGTTAGGGTTTATTTGGAGGATTAGGGGTTTCAAGTCTTGAAAACCTTGGGTAAATATCTAAACAAGGGTTTAGATATTATTGTTCATCATATTACTTCATATTAAGGTTATCTAAAAACCATAATTTATTTACTTTCATGATTTATATGTATATAATGTCTATGTAGCAAATCACCATTTAGGGTACTTTTAAATATGTAAAATGGATTTCTACTTGTGATCATGGTTTTATGAACTTTTACACATGTTATATGGTTGCTAATGTCATGTTATAAAGGATGTATAAGTATTGTACACTTGTTGGTTATGTATAAAAAGTATATGTATAAACTAGTGATTAAAAGTTACTTAATAAAGTTATGGACAAAATATGTGAGGACTTGTTGATCTTGGACAAAAATGGACTAATGGACTCTATAATATGTATGACATATGATATAAAGTGATATAAAGGACTTGTAACAAAGTGATTAAAACTAGAAAGTTACAAAACCAAGTTTAAAACATATTTTTACAAAAATATTAAAAAGGGCTGTTTTAAATTCGAATTTAAATAATTGGTTTTATATTTTTATAAAATACTACATCTCATGAGGTTTCTAAAAATGTAAAGAACTCGAAAAATCGATTTATAACGAAGGAGATACGTAATTTACAAGATTTCAATAAAAAGTGTTTTTATAAAATTTGTTTTATAAAAACTAGGAATAATACAGATCTGACAATAATTATTTCACATTTTATTAAAATAGTACATTTCATTACGAAACCGTGCATATAAAGAACTCGAAAATCCGAATTATAACGAAGGAGATACGGCATTCGCAAGTTTATTATAATAAATACGTTTATAAAAATATTTTTATAAAAGTTACTTTTCACATCAGAAAATTTATTTTTGAAAACATCATAAATAAGTAAATTTTTTAATTACGAAGGCGTGCTCGAAAGAATTACTAAAAACGGAGTTAAAACGAATAAAATACGACATTTACGAGTTTACGCTTAATATATCTATAAAAATAAATTTATAAAAACGTATGAACAGTAAAAAGTACTGTTCACCAGGGGACTAAAAATATGAAAATGTAGATTTTTGATATATTTTCCTAATACGAAAACGTGGGCATAAGAAACGCGAGAAACATGCTTAAAACGAGAAAGTTACGTCATTTTTACTTAAGTAATATTTATAAACATTTTAAGTTTATAAACATTATTTCTCAAATACAATTAGATGGTGATTTAGCTATATAGAATTATACATATCTATTATACTAAAAGATTCAGCCCCTTAATTTAATGGGGTTGTATCTTTAAATGCTCTCAACTCAAAATCGACTTCCTTCTTCATTCATTCGACTGTTAGCATTCCACAACCCCCCATCTCCACAAGTTAACAATAATTGAAACATCTCCATCTTCCCTAACCATCCACCGCCTCAACCTCATTATCTCTTTCATGCCTCTCTCTCCTTATCCCCCTCCCTCTCACACTCACACGCATATATTCTTCAAAAAAGTTTGGCCACCGCAATGGAGAATCGATGAGTTCGATTTCAAAAATTATTGCAAAACAAGGCTTCAAAGTTTATGTAAGTCTTCTGGCTCTAATTCTTCAAATGAGTTTCTTCTTAATAATTCATAATTATGCTAATTACAGGTGTGTTGGTATGAAAAAACAAACGAAGTTTGGGGTTTTATGTAATTAAGATGATTTTGTTATGTGAGTAGCGGTTTAAATCAATGTTGAACCGCTTTTTGATTTGATGTTTTGTTGGTTTTGAAGATCTATCAATAATCAGTTTTAGGTTTGGATTATTGCTCGGACAATTTTCCTGTCACTGCACCACTGTTTTCGCATCCCCACCGCCATCATGCAGCACCATAGGTATATTATCACTTTAAAACTTTTAATTTATGTATTAGATAGTTAATAGTATTATGTTTAGTTACTGATATCGGTACAAACTCGGAAAGGTAGCTTTCACCGAATAGATATTGTATGAAAAAAATAGAGCTGTAACTTTTCTTGGTTTTTAATGAATGATTCATGTCTATCTCACTTTACTTTGAAGGAGATGGTTAGGAAATTTATAGGAATGTAAGCATATGTATTATTTATTAACTTGAGTTGTCTGCAGGGGAAAAATTCATAGCAAAACAAGTCGACAAGAGAAAAAAGAAAAAGCTTGAAAAGGATGAACACAAGATGGTTGGTTGGGGTAAGTTACTTAAGCACAACTCTTTTCTGTAAATAATATGCGTGGAAATGAGAAATATATGTTTTGGTGTTGTAATAATGTGCTCTGAATTTGTATAGTTTCGTTGACAAATACACCTTACATTAAAATTGTTTTTATGAGTTAGTTGGCCCGTGATGCTCAAATTAAGGTTTAAATTGTTATTAGAAATGAAAATACTTCTCTTATGCAGTGATACTGTAAATCTTACTTTCTAACTGGAAACAAAGCCTCTAAATCTAAAATAACAACTGTACGAAAATTTGTTGAGGTTGGAAAGAATGACAAAAAACCTGTGAGGAAATTGGTGCACCGAAAGTTGTTGATCACCATGATAAGCTGATAGTATGTGGAGCCATTATTGTTGCTGATATCAGGTTGCAAGTTCTACGGGAGACTGAGTTTATATTATTTGTCGACGTTGCTCATAACAAAGTATTATTATTTCTATATTTTAATTTTCTTTACTTATTGAGCAACATAAAGAGAAATGCATAATCACATAGAACTTATGTCTTGGGAATCTTGCAGATGCTGACTAAATTTTCAAGCAGTACATACATGGAAATGATACTAGAAATGTTGGACCTTCTGTAGAAATTTGAATGAAAGTCATATATTTACTTAATGAAGAAAGTGGCGAGGCTGTGAAAAACAGGGGCATACCGGAAGAGGGCCTTTAATTGCAAGAGCATGTTCGTCACCTGAACGTGAGGATGCTCGGGACTGATGCAACTTCTAGTTTAGCCACTGAAAAGTAAGAGTCGTGAGTCTGAGAAGAATTGAAGTCGTGGATTTTTATTTACAGTAAATATACTTTTTATTATATCTTTTTTCATTTACCTATGAAAAAGATGCCTTTGTTTTCCAGCAAGATGGCCCATCCTGTGAAGAAACTCACAAACCGTAAGGGGATTTCACGTCTTGGCAATATGCAAAACAAAGACTGGGTTTATGGGATACACAAGTATGCAGGTATGCTGATATCATGCTATCAGAATCAAGAATTAAGGTTGCTGCATAAGCAAGAGCAGCGGCAACAGCGGCAATGCGTCAGTTTCTAAATCATTCTATCATTATGCAATAAACCTCATGCCTTTGAACCAAACAGTCTCTAAACCTTTCACTCCAATTTCTCAACCTCAAAAGTCGAAACCATATAAAAACACACCTCAAGTCCTTGACAAGTTCAAGTGTTGTGTTAATCCATGTGTATGTAGATTGGTTTTTAGTGTTAACTAAATTTGTTGTGTTGTCAGTTTTTAGCATCATAAAAATCTTATTGAAAATGGGTCAGAATGGGTATAATGGGCATGATACTTGGTATATCTAAGCTTGCAGCAAGCTTGCTAGCAGCAGCTTGCAGCAAGCTAGCACGCAGCAAGCTAGCAGCAGCTTGCATGAAAATAATGACGATTACACAAAAATGTAATCAACCCATACCCTTTTAGTTTCATATTTTTATTTTTTATGTGCTTTGATATTACAGGCCTGCTTTAATCTCCTTGGTGCCACCATAGCTGTTGTGGCAGTGCGCTTCTGCCATAAGGCCTTTGACCTGTAACAAAAACAAATTGATGATCGGATGGCTGTTTACAATACAGTTTTTACGTAAGTCTTTTGATTCGTCACTCAAGCCCTTTAAATCTTTAAAATAGGTTGTATAATCAGGATATTTCATACGGGTTGAAAATAGTTTTTAGATATGTTAAAAAGCTTGATGTGGACTTAGGCTATTTGGATTGCTTATTTAAACAACTAATAGGGTTCTTTTGGAGTGCTCATTAAACTACTTATATAGGTCATTTGAAGTTTAATTTGAAATACTTATGTTGGCTGTTATGGAGTTCTAATTAGAATGACTTACATGAGATTTTTAGAGTGCTTATCTAAACTACATAGAGACCTTTTTTGAGCGCTTTTTAAGCCGCTCATAGGCATTGTTAGGGATTGCTCATTGAAACTGCGGGTAGTTATTGGTATGGGTCATTTTGCATAGTTATTGGTATGGGTTGAAATAGGTTATGTGTTATTTGATTCTAACTGTTAAAATGGGGACCTTTTGAAGTTACAATACGTTGGAGCATTATTGTCAATTCAAAAGTATATTGATATTTGTGCTTCTCACAAGGTTACTACTCAAAAATGTTATCAAAAAAGCTACTAATATCATATGAATATTACTTATTTCCAATACATGGATGAATTTAACCACTCACCACATAAACAAAGTCTACTTGGAGAGAACTGATGTTTTGATTGTCTGCTTAATTAATAATATGGAGGTGACTGCTAAGTACGTGTGGATTCGATGGGTTGTGATTGGTGTATGTGTATATTGTAGCAAATTTTATAACACAACAAAATTCTCATCAGAATATATAATTTAGTTTATTATCATGGGTTCAGGGTGTATAGCTTGCAGCAAGCTGTGTGCATCGCACGGGTTTGCATGTTCAACAACGCATCTAAACATTACACAGCCAATTCCCAAAGTATACACAATCAGACTAACGCATCAACATTCTAACAAAATCATTATGCAAGCAACCACATGAGAAAAAAATTTGACACAAGCCGTGTGCATCGCACGGGTTTGCATGCCTCATGTTATCAGTACTTAGTACTTATACGACCTATATTATAATTAGATTGCTTTCGGACTCGTTTGTGACGTGTTTTACCTATTCGATATTCATTTTTCCGTTCGTTTCCTAAGGTGAGTTCATAGCCCTACCTTTTCTCTTTTTAATGGTTTTCTTAAACTGTTTTTGGGGTGAGAATACATGCACATTTACTAAGCAAATTTATTGATTTCTACTACTTAAGCGTTACATTACTTGTTTTACTAAAGCTTTTACTTGCTTACTACATGATTTTGAGAACATTGAATACCTATTTATGAAACCGAGAGTTTCGAACACATTACTTGTTTTACTTTGGACACAAGTGTTTAAATTGTATGCTATCCAGATTATTGCCTGAATGCTATGGCCTAAGAGCCACGAATACTGGTGCAAATCCCTTATAATTACGAATACTGGTGCAATTCCCTTATAATTACGAATACTGGTGCAAATCCCTTATAATTACGAACACGGGTGCAATTCCCTAAGAATTACGAATACGGATTCGATGTCATGAGCTTAGTGCAATAATATATGTTTTGGACTTCGGAATACGTACTTAGTCCACCATTACTTAAGTCTTGTGGTCCACTTTTAAATACTTCTTGATTTACTGAATCACTACTTGGATTTCGGAACTGACCCTTTGAAATGCTATAACGCTACTTTTCTTCTGAAATATTTCTTAAATTATTTCAATACTGCTTTTACTTAAACCTATGAATTCACCAACATTATTGTTGACGTTTTGCATGTATTTTCTCAAGTTATTATTTTGCTAGCTGAGCATTAGGAGCATTTGAGTCGCGCGAATATATTTTTGAAGGCTTAATAACTTGAGTACCATTCGACAAACATTTTAAACAAAATATTTTCTATTGCATTATAATTTGGACCCTTTGTAAACTCTGATTTTAATATATCGAATGAGAAATTTATTTTAAACGTCTATTTTGAGGTCGTTTTCTGTGACTTGTACTTTGTGCCTTGAAGTCGCACCCCAATATTACTATTCCGCTGCCGTCCGATTTTGGGGGTGTGACACTCGGCTTCTTGATAGACAGTATTATCACATGACCCACTTTGGTGCCTATCTCGGACACTATTATAAATCTCACAAAATTGACTAACCTTAGGACGAATCCTCTTTTTCCATTTGCAGTTAACAGAATCGTAGCTTCTTTTGTCTTCGCCTATTTCTTCGTGAAAGCGCTCAACTACTTCCCTCCTAAACCCTGCCGCTTTTTTGCCATTTCCTTGGACGATATCCTCTGACTTCGCTACGAAAGCTTTACACAAAGCTATCTCCTCCTCAATGGTCCACGGTTCGACGAACTCTTTGTCATTCTTCTTGGTAGGTTTTGATCTTCTTGTATATTTTTGTTTTGGTTGCACGGGCTCAACTTCCTCGACGGGAGAGTCGTTTTCAACCGGTTGGGATGGACCTTCCAAATAGGGTTGGAACGGTTGAGAAGCGGAAGCCCATAAAGGTTCAAAATTGTCATCGTCAAGATTAAAAGCCAGGATCAGAGAAGATTGGCTTGGCGGCGGTGATGCTCGTTGTGACGATAAATTTGATTTTGCGCTTGTTGGGTATACCAAGGAACGTAATACGGATTTGGTGGGGAAAGGTATTAGATTTCGCCATGAGTAAAATGTAAAATGAACCGGGCTGGGGTTTGGACCGTTGTAACATATAAGTTGGGTCGTCGGGTATTTTGTTGGAACGGTTATTTATTGGACGTCGGGATTTGGGTGTTTTATTTTTGTTAGACATTGTTTAAGTTTTGTAGTATAAATTGTAACAAATATTGTGTGAAAAATATGAGTTAGAAATAGGTTGTATTTTTTGTGGAAAAAATGGGGGTATTTTTTTCATATAAAACTTAAACGGCTTAGAAATTTGAAATGGAACCAAAACCATTTACTCAGTCTTGTGACCGACCCAATAAATGAAAAAGTCTAGGGGGGACGCATTTCACCATTAGGTCAAGTAGTGGGAAGACCGACCGAATTGAATGGACACGTGGGACGATCGACCTTGGTCGACCTTTGCATTACGTTCAGCCTAAAGGATTTAGTCCCTTAATTTATTAGGGAGGTATCCATAAATGCTCGGCTCAAGATTTCCAAAAGAAAGGATGCCAACAATCATGGGGGTTACAACCTTCCTCCAATCTTCCAAACTTATTTCTAAGGAAGTTCAAGAGCTTTGTATTCAAAATGGTGGTATTAAAGAAAACCACGTGATCGTTAACAAGGTGACTTATGTGAAACGAGTAAAGCATTACATGATCAATATTGGTCAAGTGAATGATAATGGTATTGAAGTGAATTTTGGGGAAAACAAAAGAATCGTATATGGTCCTGATGGTAAAGTTAACATGGAGGATTCCAAAAAATCTCGCCAGAAAGCAATGATTCTGCCATTTGATCATCGTTGATTTATCCACCCTCTAATTGGACTTTTTTTTCCTTTTCTTTCAGGTTGATTACGTGTTGAGCAAATCAAGTGTGTTTGTTTTGGCTTATATTTCAGGCTAATTCAACTTTTGAAGACTAACGTTTAGATACTATTAGTTATGTTGCTTATGAATTTTATGGACTATTTTGTAGATCATATCCACAGTGTTTGATGGAATTGCTCAACCAAAAGAATTTTGGTAAGAGCTTTGACATACTATTCTGTAATCTTTAGTTGTTTGGTGCTTATGACACAAAAATTGTTAGTTTTGTTTTTTTAAGGTGTATGCAGCCCAAGTGTTTGATAAAATGCTTAAATGTAACTTGATTTTTTTAACATGTCATCTTTCACTACATGATGAAACTAGAGTTTAGGTGTCTTATTTGACCCGTTTGAAATAAAACACTACTCAAATCGACATGCTTATCAGTAAATGAATCGAAATTAGAGTAAACATTAAATGTTACTCCCTTCGTCCCATTTTTATTGTCCATCTTTTCTTTTTGGGACGTCCCAAATTAATTGTCCACTACTAAAAATAGATAGAGAAGTTTGATCAAGTTTACTATATTATCCTTGTTTGAAATTATTATTACAAACTTTAAAGAAGACTTTAATTTATTAGCTAAGGGTAAAACTGTCATTCTGTAAAAAAGTAAGAAAGAGAAAACAGTAATAAATGCACTTTTCTTAAACTGTGTGTTTTTTGTAGGGGGACAATAATTTTGGGACGGAGGGAGTAAAATACATGTCATTGTTCTGCCACAAATTACAAAGGAATAAGAAATATTATTCCCAAATTCTTCATGTTAAAATATTTGAGAAACTAATTTCAAAATGGATGTCTCCTTTATTCACAAACACAGATCCATCGTGAAGTTTGCCAATCAATTTTGCTATAACTAAACATCATAAGCATAATGTGTTAATTAGATTAAAACAAACCGGAGCCGGCCTAGTAGGACCAAATTTAGCACAACTTCTGGTTATTACTTAGAGCCGAGAACATGCTTATGTATCTCTAATAACTGTTCATTTACTGATAAGCAAGTCGATTTGAGTAGTGTTTTATTTCGGTTCATTTGTGGCCAGGGTCGGATATATATGGAAGATCACAAAGACTTATAGACTATATCGTTCTTTTGCAGATCATGAGAAGGAGAAGTTACATGTCGACGATGAAAGAATGGCAAAAGAAAAAGAATCAGTTGTACGAGTTTCATTGGAAAATGAAATATTCTCTCTAAAGTCTCATGTTTTATCATTGAGTCAAAAAGGAAGTTTAGTACCAGAAAGCGTGAGTTAAGAGTTTTTGTGAAAAACTAGAAGGGGGGTTGAATAGTTTACCGCTTTTTAATTTAGTGTATCGTTTGTTTGTAAAAACTTTTATTCGAGTTTATGTGATCTCAATGTACACACAATATGAAAAATTTAACTAAGTAAATGAATGATAACAAAAAGAGTTAGAAAGATCAAACCACAGCACAAGAGTTTATAGTGGTTCGGTAACGAAGCTCCTTTTCGCCCTACTCCACTCCCCGAGTACCCAACTAGAGAGTTCTCTTCACTATGTCAACAAACTCCCTTTAGGCAGAGAAAATCATGCACAAGTAGCTTATACCAATTTCTAACACTAAGACAAATGTCGAGTTCTAATCTTAGCTAGAACCAATATACCACATACTTTGTATTTTAAGGACTAAAATACTAACCGCACTAACACAAGATCACTTCACCTAAGCACTAACACGATCACCCTGATCTGACTATTTTCTCTTCGATCACTACGATCTAACTATACTCTCTATGATCACCACGATCTAACTATTACACACAATTACACAAGATGTATAGATGATTTACAAATTATAATACAATCGTAACTATGTTACGAGAACACGAACTAAGCTATAATACTTCGTAACTTGATGGTAGGAAGTATTCTTCTCTTGCACTTGAGGATCTAAGCTTGGATCACTTGGAAACAAATACATAGAATTAAATGATTAAAAGAATGGAAGTGAATGTAAACTGATTTTAGAACAGAAAGAATATGTGTGCAAAAGGTGAAAAATCTGTTAGGAACAGTTCATTATTTATAGGCAAAGCTGGGAGCGTTTTTGTTTGGCCGACCCCCTTAGCACCTATGCCAGCCCCCTTATCACTAAGGGGGTCGCCCTTGCCTTTAAGGGGGCCGTACATAGCTGGACGCTCCCATTTTTGTCTTTTCAAGGGGAGGTGTTTCCTGGATCAAATATATCAGTTTTTATGTAGAAAATTTGAATTCAAGACATTTATTTTGAATAAAACATTTTTTATAAATACAAAAATGTTTTGTATAAGTTATCAAAATGTTTGTTACGTTTTATAAAAAATGTGAGGTTGAATAAAAATTCATTTGATCATAAAATGCATTAAGCATTTATTTTTTTATACCTTTAAGTGATTAAATTTTCGAAATGAAAATCTATGACTAATTACTTGTTTACGTTTAATTTTACATTGAGCGTTTTTACATTTTGTGATTATTAAAACGTAAAGAGGTCAAAAAATATTAATAACGTTTTTAGGCATTATTTCTATCAACAATCTCCTCTTTTTTGATGATTACAGAATC
>BQNB010165489.1:0-14215 GCA_026074375.1 Tanacetum coccineum | reverse complement strand
GGGTCACCGAATGAGAGATTGCTCTAAGTTGAAAAAGAATGGACAAGGTGGAAATAACTGTGGAACTGTTTACAAGTTGGGAGCTGTGGATGCTTAGAAAGATCCAAAAGTCATTACCGGTACATTCTTACTCAATAATCGATATGCTACTGCTTTATTTGATTCGAGTGCCGATAAAAGTTTTGTGTCTACAAATTTTAATACCCTTATTGATATTGAACCAGTTGAGTTAGATACTTGCGATGAAGTCGAATTAGCTGATGGAAAAGTAGTAAGTACCAATAATGTGTTAATAGGGTGTACACTTAATCTTTTAAACCATTCTTTTCCAATCGATTTAATGGTAATAGAACTAGGAAGTTTTAATATCATTATTGGGATGGATTGGTTATCAAAGGTTAGGATTCCCTTGTAAGGTAAGACGTTGGTTATCGAAGGTGATAGAAATAATTCCTTATTGAAGATCGTTTCTTGTATTAAGGCTCGAAAGTATATCGAGAATGGTTGTGAGCTATTCTTAGCTCAAGTAACTGAGCAAGAATTAAAGGAGAAGCGATTAGAAGATGTTCCTGTTATTCGAGATTTTCCTGAGGTATTTCCCGATGAATTACCTGGACTTCCGCCACCCAGGCAAGTTGAATTCCGTATTTATCTTATTCCCAATACTGCACCTGTGGAGCGTGCGCCATATCGTTTAGCACCATCCGAAATAAAAGAGTTGTCCAAGCAACTGCAAGAGTTGTCCGAGAAAGGTTTTATTCGACCGAGCTCGTCATCGTGGGGAGCTCCGGTATTGTTCGTGAAGAAGAAGGATGGATCATTCCGAATGTGCATTGATTACTAAGAATTGAACAAGTTAACGATCAAGAATCGATATCCATTACCGAGGATTGATGACTTATTTGATCAGCTGCAAGGTTCTAGTGTTTATTCGAAGATTGATTTACGATCTGGTTATCATCAACTTCGTATCCGCAAAGAGGACATTCCAATTACTGCATTTAGAACTCGATATGGAAATTATGAGTTTCAAGTAATGCCTTTTTGGGCTGACTAATGCACCTGCAGTATTCATGGACTTAACGAATCACGTGTGCAAGCCGTATCTTGATAAGTTTATGATCGTGTTCATTGATGACATTCTGATTTATTCCAAAAATAAAGAAGAATATTATGAACATTTGAAGACTATCTTGAATTTGCTAAGGAGCGAAAAGTTGTACGCTAAGTTTTCAAAATGTTATTTTTGGCTTGATTCTGTATAATTCCTTGGCCATGTTATTGATAGTAGTGGAATTCATATTGATCCTGCGAAGATTGAAGCCATTAGAAATTGGCCCGAACCGACGACACCAACAGAAGTACGATAATTCTTAGGTTTGGCAGATTATTATCAAAGGTTTATTAAGGAGTTTTCTCTAATATCCAAACTATTAACTAAACTCACTCAGAAAAATAAGCCGTATGTGTGGGGCGACAATGAAAAGGAGGCATTTCAAACATTGAAGCTGAAATTGTGTAGTCCGCCAATATTATCACTACCCGAAGGAAGCGAAGACTTTGTTATGTATTGTGATGCATCCCTTAAAGGATTTGGAGCTATTTTGATGCAACGAGAAAAGGTGATTGCGCACGCCTCTAGACAATTTAGAAAGAATGAGGAAAACTACACGACCCATGACTTGGAATTGGGAGCGGTAGTTTTTGCTCTTCGACTATGAAGACATTATTTGTACGGCACTAAGTATACGGTATTCACCGAACACAAAAGCCTACAATATATTTTGGATCAAAAAGAGCAAAATATGAGGCAGCGTAGATGGATTGAACTTTTGAGTGATTATGATTGTGTTATTCATTATCACCCGGGGAAGGGGAATGTTGTCGCTGATGCGTTGAGCAAGAATGATAAGGAACCGATTCGAGTGCGTGCTATGGTTGTGACGGTACATGACAATTTACCTGAACAAATTCAAAATGCACAAGTTGAAGCGTGCAAGGAGGAAAAATATCGGTGCCGAAGGATTTCTTGGCGAAGGGGAGCTATTTGAAGTTAGATCCGATGGTACGAAATGTCTAAAAGGATGGGTATGGTTACCATTATTTAGAGGACTAAGAGATCTAATCATGTTGGAATCTCATAAATCAAAATATTCCATTCATCCTGGATTGGATAAAATGTATCATGATTTGAAAAAGTTATACTGGTGGCCGAATATGAAAGCGGACATTGCGACATATGTCAGTAAGTGCTTGACATGTGCTAAAGTCAAGGCTGAACACCAAAAGCCATCAGGATTACTTTAGCAGCCGGAAATTCCTATTTGGAAATGGGAAAGAATTACAATGGATTTCATTACAAAGCTTCCAAGAACACCATCTGGATATGATTCAATTTGGGTCATTGTTGACCGATTGACTAAATATGCTCACTTTATTCTGATAAATGAGAAGTTTAAGATGGAGAGGCTTACTCGATTGTATTTGAAGGAGATTGTTTGTAGGCATGGGGTGCCCGTGTTAATTATTTCAGACCTAGACCCTCGTTTTGCATCTGGATTTTTGGAGATCCCTTCAAAAGTCATTAGGGATGAATTTGGATATGAGCACTGCTTATCATCCTCAAACTGATGGTCAAGTGAAGGAACGATACAGACGCTGAAATACATGTTGCGTGCTTGTGTGATTGACCTTGGTAGTGGCTGGGATAAGCACTTATCTTTGGCTAAACCCTCATACAATATTAGTTATCACATTAGTATTAAAGCCGCACCTTTAGGAGCTCTTTACGAAAGGAAATGTAGATCGCCTGTATGCCGGAGTGAGATTGGAGATGTCCAACTCACGGGACCAGAAATGAATCGCGAAACGACAGAGATGATTGTGCAAATCAAGAATTGATTATTGGCTGCTCGTAGTAGACAGAAAAGTTATGCGGATGTGAGACGTAAACCTTTGGAGTTCGAAGTGGGTAACAAAGTTATGCTGAAAGTATCTCCGTGGGAAGGTGTTGTTCGATTTAGATAACTTGGGAAATTAAGTCCCCATTATATTGGACCATTCAATATTTTATCAAGAGTAGGCCCGGAGGCATATAAACTGGAATTACCCCGAGGGCTTCAAGGAATACATAATACATTCCATGTTCGAACTTGAAGAAGTGTTTATCGGATGAAGATCTTATTATTCCTCTTGACGAAATAAGGATCGACGAGAAGTTGCATTTCATCGAAAAACCTATCGAAATCATGGATAGGGAAGTAAAGCAACTTAAGCAAAGTCGGATTCCTATAGTTAAAGTCCGATGGAATCGAGTCGTGGACCGGAATATACTTGGGAACGGGAGGACCAGATGTGGAAGAAGTACCCTCATCTCTTTGATTTTAACAAGAAGCGAGCAACAAGATGAATTGATCTTCAGTGACGAAGATCCCTTTTTAGGGGAAAATGCTGTGACAATCCGTCCTTTTCAGGTCATTATTTTATTCTCGAGTATTAAATATAATTTTATTATTATGTTGAGATATGAACTCACGACTAACAGGGAGAATTAGGGCTTACATTTGTAAATTACGCGACGTTTACAAAGAACCGTCGAATCCTACGTTAAGCATCGACGTTTATATTTCCAAAATGTCATGAAAATATTTTTATTTCATTCGTTTTTATTTTTCGTGTCTCGTACTATTTTTACATTTTACGAAAAACGACTACAAATCGTACCTTTTTAAATATCGGACTTTGAAAATACCCGCCTTAACAATTAGTGAGACAAGTAGTAAACTACTTATCCCACTAATCTCACCATGCAAAGGGTGATAAAACCAAAGGGAGAGGTGTCCCCTTGGTATTGAGCCTCATCCCACCTTCATACACTTGGCATTTTGGTTTGAAACACATATAAGCTCTCTTTGACCAATTTTCACACACACATATCATATTATACAACCAAGATCTGAATTTTCTCTCTTCCTAGCCCCATATTGACGCCACCATACACACCAAAAACACCTATTTCATGAATTTTAAAGATCAAACAATAATGAACACTAGTGAATATGACTACCTAGTGTAATCCCTATATTTTTTAAGTGATAAAAGAGGTTTTTCAAGAAGGTTTTTATATAATTTGGGGCTGAAGTTACAAGGAGGTTTTCATAAGATATTTGAGTAAATAAAATGGTGATCAAAAGTAATTTGGGTGGAGATTAAGCTTGGAGTTGAAGCCTTCATCAAGCTTGTTCTTGTTTTGATCATTGTGATCTTGTCTACACTTTGCTTGTGGTAAAAGATTTAATGAGTTTTGTTAAAGTTTATTTTGATTTCAAAATGTATATGTATATGTATGATGTATGATGATCAAGTAATAAAATGGTTCATGCATGCATAGATCTAGGTTAAAAATGGCTTAATCAACTATTGAAACTAGCTAGAAATCACTAAAAATTATGGGCTGATGTTAACAGTAAGTTCTGGAATTTGAAGTAACTTTGAGAGTTGATTTGAATACTCTAGGTTATAGACAAATGTCTTGTGATCATGTAGCAACTTGGATCACCATTGGAATGTAAAAATTGAGCAAGTTATGACAAATTTACTAAAATATGTTGAATCTGACTTTGTTGGACAGAATGGGTAAAAAGTGATATTTACGAACCAATTGAGTTAAAAAGTTAAAACTATGAGACCTAGATAAAATCATGTAGGTTTTGAATCAATTGGATGATCAACCAATTATTTACGGTTTGAAAATGGAGTCAAAAACGGTAAAAGTGAGATTTCAGTCCGAATTTGTAACTTAAACTTGATGTAGTAAATTGTTCATATGTATAAGTATACTTAAACTAAGTACAAAAATGGTTTTGGATCTGTAAAGTATCCTTAAATATGAAACTAAGGATATAAATATATCAATCATATCATTACGGTTTATAAATTATGATTATTTTTGTAAACATAAAAGTATACCAAATTTACGACTACCCGAACACTATATTATGTAAAGCGATTTTTGTAAGTAATACCCGAGGTGATAGGACCCACTTCTTGGGAGTTTTTAAATGCTAACATACTGATTATAAAAGTATCCCAGCCCCGAGAACCCGAAAAATTGTAACAAGAGTCATATATAAGCTAAAATGAGCTATAAGGCCTTATTGGGCCACTAGGCCCAATGTACCAAAAAGGACTTATTGGACATAACTTTAGGTCCAACCTACTTGGGCCTAACTAATGGGTTATGACCTGGTCTTGAGTGATAAAAATCATATAAAAACTTAATGGGCTTGCTTAATGGGCCTATTGGGCTTTTTGGAATAATTTGGATAAAACTAGTATAACTGGCTAATAAAAATAAGTAAAAACCTAGAAAAACCTTAAGTGTGAATTACTTACATTCCAAGAGCATGATCATCATATAAACTACATGTATACATATACTTATTTAATTTATGAAATTATCATTAATTTTTATCGACTAGAAACCTAAGACCCGATATAATTTGTATAGGTCTTGGTTGATTGACGCGCCTACTCCCGAAGCTCGTGTTTATATCGCTATTCTCTTCCGACATCACTAGTGAGTTCATAGCCTCGCATTTTAATACTTGAATTGTTTTATAAACCCGCAAGGGGGATAACATGCTTGTTTTTAAAAATTGAACACAAGGGACTTGAATGTATGCTAGTAGCCTTGATTATTATAAGTTAGATTAACTCGCTAGATAAAAGACCCGCGGAAATCATGAATTGTTAATTGCCGGGTAATGGCATACGCTTATACAAGAAATAGTACTATTTGGATATTACCACCTCCAATCCGTGACGACTAGCTATCGTCTCGTGTCGGGAAAATGACACTACGGATGCGTTGTATAGAGAATAATATACACTCATAGCGAGGGTGTATAGTGGGCATTTTTATGAAATGGTAACGTTCGATTCATGAGGCTTATAATAATCCCCCCCATAACTTTGTCTGATCCACATCGTTATGTTTTGATGATTTTGAGAAATGATACTTGTGTTCGGAATTTATGATATTTAAACTCTATGGATTCACTCAACATTATTGTTGACTTTTTAGTATGTTTTATCTCAGGTCCTTGAAGGTAATTCGGTAATGAAGATTTCGGAGAAGATATTGAAATAAATATCTTGGAAGGCCCATTTAAATAAAATCATTCGAAGTGAATATTTGAAAACGATGTATTGATTATGAACACATTTTGGGATCTATGATGTAAACTTTTATTTCGAATGAATGTATTTAAAAACGTCTCTTTTCGAGTCGTTTTCTATGCTTGAGTTGTTATATTAAGCCGTAGCACCCCAAATGACCCTTCCGCTGATATAGATGAAAAATGGGGGTGTTACATGCATTCCTCACATTTTTTATACCAATCATTCCAAAGAGTAGAATATTCTTTTTCCTTTTTGATAATGCAAGATTCAAGTTTTTGTATCGTACGATCAAGCTCAGTTTAGAGATCAGTATACTGCACTTCTTGAGTAAGCATATTGAATATATCATTATTATAACAATTGTCATAATGGTGTACCTCAGCTGATCCGTCTGAGTCATAGACGGGAGCGTTGTCAGACTGAGTTCCAGATGTGGATGCTTGCTGTAATGTATCCTCTGAAGTGCAGTTCACTTTTACTCTCTTTCTTTCTTCATTAGCATTTGCTGCAGTCATGAACTTAAATTCCTCTTAAGTGCTTTGGATCCCTGCTTCTTCCTCTTGAGCAATCTGCAGCTGTTCCTGAAGATAAGCAGCATCCCATTTCCTTGGCTTTACTATGCAGTTGCTGGCATAATGACCCTCTCCTCGACAGTTGTAACACCTTATCGGATTACCATTGATACCATTACTATTACTCTCAGCCGGTGCTGTAACAACATTTCCATTCCCATACTGATTTGCAATTTTTGAAACAACACTACGCCCCTTCATATTTTCAAAAATCTAAATACCCAGATTCTGAACTGCATTTTTCCCCACCTCATTCCCATCATACTGCACTGCATTATGTCTCACCTGATTTCTAACATTGTCATCAACCATTTGCATCTTGATGTCTTGGCTCGTGTTTATACCTGGTTGAGCAATCTGACTATTGCGGGGGGTTAATGAACTTCTTTGGTTGTTGTTTGTTGGTATGGTATTGACTTTGAATGCTTTAGCCAATAAAGCAAGTGTCGTGTTCATTGCAGTTGTGGGATCTGAACTGTCTTCAGGATTCTACATTGGTTATGGCATGTAGTTCGTGTTGAATGAAGGTTGTTGGACAAAGTTGTTGTTGGGTTGTGGATGTTGTATGTAGGTAATATGTGGTGATTGATCTGGGTGAAACGATGTCTCAGTGTTTGCCATTAATGCCAAAGGATCATGTGTGTTTACAAGTCCTTGTGCTCTAATAGCATTGATTTCTTGTTGAGTCGACATTGCAAAAGTGATGTGAAATGATATGCAAGGATCTTAAGTAGGTAAAGTGATTGTTGTTGTGGATCGAAACCAATTAACGTTTACGGGATTTTACAAGTCTATGATTTAAACCGAGAAAAAAATTGAATCTTTCACGGGATTTTACAAAATCAAGAAGAAACCGTGAATGAATGATTAATTATTTGATGAAATGGTTGTTGAAATTGAAGTACGTGAGATTTTGTTAACAATTAATGAGCTTAAAGTGATAAACGGCGAAATTTGGTTCACTTTGGAGGGCTAACGGTTGAACTTTAGGTGGAAAGGACCAACGGTGAAAATCTAATTCAACTATAAGGGTTAATAAACAAACCAAGTATGATTTGTGAATTGGGCATGAAGTCCAGGGGCTGAATATGTCAATTTCGAAATAAGTTTATAAAAATAAACTTTTCCCTCCTGTTTCTATTTCTTCTTCGTTTAAAATTTTAAAATTAGGTTACGATGAAACTATTGAACTTTTGGATGCGTACTGTTATCGTCGGTGAATTATGAATATACCACGTTGATCGAAAAGATGTCACGATCACAACGGTGTATGTCTTAAGTCCCGTCGTTGAACGTCACGCGAAACCGTAAAACCAAAAAAAAACTTAAACGTGTATAGATTTTGTTCGTGGACTTGCTAATTCGGTTTACACTAGTTCTTGCGAATTCGGTCACAATAACCAACTGCGTATTCGGTCACAAATGGCAAGTTGCGTATTCGGTTGAGTAAGACAAACTGCGAATTCGGTCGTCACACAAAACTTGCTAATTCGTTTCCTTCTTCAAAGTTGCTAATTCGGTTAATTAAGGGATTGCGAGTTCGGTCACAAGTAAATTGCGTATTCGTTTGACAAAAGAATGTTGCGAGTTCGGTTACAACTAACAATTGCGAATTCGTTTGACACAGGAATGTTACGTATTCGGTGCCTTCACTACATAACAAATCGTACTATGTCCTTTGTCTTGTCTTCTCGTTGGACCACAAGATAAGCTTAAAAAATAAGCACAACTTATCCCAGAAATAAGCACTCTAAACAAGCTTGAAAATAAGCACTTTTAAGATGAGATAAGCCGTGAAAGAATAAGCTAGAAGGAAGCTTTGATAAGCTTCTTAAAATAAGCTCCGAAATTGAGCTTGTCACCAGACAAAGCCACGAGCAAAGTAAGCTAAAAAAACTTGAATACGCTTGAAACCGCAAGAGAAGACACGAAAGAGTTTACACAATAAGCTTATAAAAGAAGGAAACAAAAAAAACAAATATTTTTTAAAAAGAAAAGAATAACGTGTGACTTTTTTTATTTTCAAACCAAACCGCACCCTTATTGATACCAAATAAGCCCAAATGATTTTTTTTATTAACAGAAAGCCCAAAAAAATTTGAAGATAAAACTAGTTAAATTTTGAAGCAAGAAACTAAAAAAAATTAACAAAAAAGTGAACATTAAAAGAATAAGCCGAATGTTAATAAGCTCAATAAGCCACACCATTAAGTACAAGCTACCACAACAAAAAAAACCACTAAACCAAACCTGGCTCTGATACCAATTGTAAAAGGATCGAAAACACCTTATCGGGGGGTCTTGGTTGATCAAAGAACAAAAGATAGATCATTGTTTTTAGTGAGAGAAAGTTAGAGAGAGGTTAGAGAAAACTTATGAAATATTAGATTAAAGAAAAAGGATGAAAAATACAAATGTTCACCAACTACCCCTCATGGAGAGCCATGAGCGGTATTTATACTAAAAGGAAAAGCAAACTATTCCTAGTTTACATAAATGATCCCTGCGTGACATGCAGTGTCCAAGACTAGTCCAATTCACGTGTAAGACGCCAGCTTCACTAAAAGTAAGGCTAACAACAGTGGATGCTCTAGGCACATGATAGGAAACAGATCCTATCTTACAGATTATAAAGAAATTGATGGAGGATTTGTTGCCTTTGGAGGCAATTCAAGAAGAGGGAAAATTACTGGGAAAGATAAAATAAGAACTGGTAAATTAGATTTTGAAGATGTGTATTTTGTAAAGGATCTAAAGTTTAACCTCTTAAGTGTCTCACAAATGTGTGACAAAAAGAATAGTGTTCTTTTTACTGATACTGAATGTGTTGTTCTGTCTCCAGACTTTAAGTTAATTGATGAAAGTAATGTTTTGCTTAAAGTTCTAAGAAAGGATAACATGTACAGTGTTGATTTAAAGAATGTTGTTCCTCAAGGAGGTCTCACTTGTCTCTTTGCAAAAGCCACACCAGATGAATCTACTCTTTGGCATAGGAGGCTTGGACATATAAATTTCAAAACAATGAATAAACTAGTAAGGGGAAACCTTGTAAGAGGTTTACCTTCAAAACATTTTGAAATAAATCAAACTTGTGTTGCTTGTCAGAAGGGAAAGCAACACAGAGCTTCTTGTAAGACCAAAACAGTCAGTTCAATCAGCCAACCATTACTAATGTTGCACATAGATTTGTTTAGCCCAACATTTGTAAAGAGTTTAATGAAAAAGATGTATTGCCTAGTTGTCACAGATGATTTTAGTAGGTTTAGTTGGGTTTTATTTTTAGCCACTAAGGATGAAACTAGTGAAATCCTTAAAACTTTATAACAGGCATTGAAAATCTAATATACCTTAGGGTGAAAGTGATTAGATGTGATAATAGGACTGAATTCAAGAATAGGGTCATGAATTAGTTCTGTGAAATGAAGGGTATTAAGAGAGAATTTAGTGTTCCTATGACTTCACAACAAAATGGAGTAGCAGAAAGGAAAAATAGGACACTAATAGAGGCTGCTAGGACTATGCTAGCTGATTCAAAATTGCTAACAACTTTCTGGGCTAAAGCAGTTAATACTGCTTGTTATGTCCAAAATAGGGTGTTAGTTATCAAGCGTCACAACAAGACCCCTTATGAACTTTTTCTAGGTAGAAAACATGCCTTAAGATTCATGAGACCATGTAGGTGTCCTGTTATAATCCTTAATACCATAGATCACCTAGGTAAATTTGATGGAAAGGCTGATGAATGATTCTTTGTAGGATACTCTACCAATAGCAAAGCATTCAGAGTATTCAAAATTAGAACTAGGATAATGGAAGAGAACTTGCATGTTAAGTTTAGTAAGAATACATCTAATATTGCAGGAAGTAGACCTAATTGGCTTTTTGATATAGATACACTAACCAAATCTATGAATTATAAGCTAGTTGTTGAAGGAAATCAATCTAATGATAGTGCAGGTACAAAAGCATGTGATAATGTACGTAAAGCTAGAGTGAAGACAGTACCTGACAAAGATTACATACTGCTACCATTATGGACTCAAGATCTACTATTCTCTTATAGTTCAAAGGATTCTCCTGATGCTGGATTTAAACCATCAGGAGAGGAGGAAAAAAAGGATACTAAAGATCCAGGGAATGAAAATAGTGAGGTTCCAAGTACAGTAGAACCAAGAGTTAATCAAGAAAAGGATGAAAATGTCAATAGCACTAACAATGTTAATACTGTTAGTCCAACTGATAATGCTGCTGGTGTGGTATATCCTTTATCATAACACGGGGTCGATTCTTGGATTTGGCTAGTTTCTAGAGAGAGAAACACTAGAGAGAATATTCTAGAGAGAGAAAATGTGTTTCTTTGTAAATGAAATAATAACTAAACACTATTAATACTGTTAGTCCAACTGTTAATGCTGCTGGCATAGAAGTTAATGTTGTTGATCCAAAATTAAGCATTGAACTTCCAAATGATCTAAATATGCATTTATGTCTGTCAGTCCTATTCCAACTACAAGAATACATAAAGATCATCTAATTGACCAAATCATAGAGACTTGAATTCAGCACCTCAAACAAGAAGAATTACAAAGAATTTGAAAGAACATGGTTTGTTTAGTTCAGTTCAGCAAAGAACAAACCATAAAGACTTTCAAAATTATTTGTTTTCTTGCTTTTTATCACAAGAAGAACCCAAGAAGGTAATCCAAGCATTGAAGGATCCAAGTTGGATATAATCTATACATGATGAGCTTCTACAATTCAAATTACAAAAGGTTTGGACCCTGGTGGATTTACCTAATGGCAAAAGGGCCATAGGTACTAAATAGGTTTACAGGAACAATAAGGATGAAAGAGGTATTGCGATAAAAGCAAGATTGGTTGCTCAAGGGTGTTGGGAATTAAAGTCTTTATACTTAATACTGCCAAGATAGAGTTTGTAGTGCCAAGCATAATTTAGTACTCAATTTATAACTAATAGTATTAACTGAGTTAATACTGCCAGTACTAATCAGTTAGTACTGCTAGTGTAAACTTAGTACTGCTAAAGCAAAGTTAGTACTGCCAGTACTAACTTAATACTGCTGAAATACTGAAGTTAATGCTGATTGTGAAGATTACATGGAAAGTTAATGCTGATTGAGAAGATCACATCTGAAGTTAATGCTGATTGAGAAGATTATATGATGATTGAGAAGATTTATGAGAAAGTATTTAATACATTTGACTACATGTTTAGGAAAATATTAAATACTTAGTCATAGTATTCAATATGTTTGACTAAATACTTAGGAAAGTATTGTAAGCCCATTAGGACGCCTTGGTGTATAAAAGGAGACCCTAAGGTATGTAGTTCATATCTCTCACATCCACAAATACACAGATCCAGAGATTAAGAGTTTTGTAAGCTTCAAGGTTGTAAACCTCAGTACTAAGTTAAGAGTACTCGTATTATTGATCTAATAATATTAGAGCATTTGGTTATATCTTTTTTGTTTAAGATTACTGTTCTATTGATTTTACTTCTAGAGTATTAAGGTGTAGATTTCGCATACACTTTAATATACATACAAAGTTTCTACAACAAGTTATTTTGGATTTATCCAAGGTAATTTAACCTTAGACAACCTAAAGAATCGATCTAGGTTTGGGATCAATAATTGGTATCAGAGCTTGTGCTTTGAGAAACTTTGATCTTGAAGAAACTATCAAGAAGAACCCTTTACTCACAAGGAAGAGATGGCCTTTTTAGACTCAGAGGTACACAATGATAAACCTTGTACTAAATTATGTATGAAAAACTATGAAACTTTAAAGAAACAGTATGATGATCTGCTTGCTAAACCACATCAAACTGAATTTAAGGCATCTACTTATAAAAGAGGACTAAATACTGTTGAGGCACAACTTTTCACATATAGGAATAATGAGGTTCTTTTTAGTGAAGAAGTTGCAGTCCTTAAAAGAGAAGTAGGATGCAAAACCTATGAATTTAATATGCTTAAAACAGAGTTTGAAAAAGTTAAGCAGGAAAAAGGAAGGCATTAACTTTAAAATAGAGAAATTTGAAAATGCCTCAAAGGATCTAGACAAACTGCTAGGGAGTCAGATAACTGACAATAGCAAAAAAGGATTGGGGTATCATGCAGTTCCACCACCCCATCCTTTAATCTATAATTCTCCTACAAAACTTGATTTGTCTTATTCTGGGCTAGAGGAGTTTAAACATCCTGAATTTGAAGGCTATGGTGTAGATCTTTGATTAGCTTGTTAAAGCTTTAGTTATTTTAGATAAATCTAAAACAACTCTGATAGAAACCCTGAGTAATATATAAAGATTATGCGGAAACTAATCTTTATACACCAGAAGAAACAATGTAACAGTAACACAAGAACTTTCTCTAAACTTTCAATATATTGAATGATTCACAAAACAACTATATGTTTTGCCTAAATAACTATGACTTTTCTATCTTGGATTCGTTTTCCTAACTAGGCCGTAAGGGTTCTTTTTATACACCAAGGAAACTCTAATGGGCTTATAAAACGCGTTAAGTGATCATGCTTATCTATTTCTAATATAACGCATGCATATCACATAAGCAGTACTAACTATAATATACTAACAGTACAAACTATTAACTAACAGTATTAACTATACTGGCAGTACTAACTATTATAACTAGCAGTACTAATGACTTAGTCTATATTCTTCAATCTTTAGCAGTAGTACAAATCTTCAATAGCAGTACTAAGTCCATCAGCAGTATAAACTTGTAGAAGCTTTTAATTCCCAACAATCCTCTCCTAAACTTGTGATTTATCTCCAAATCATCAAGTTTCTTGAATTAAAACTTGTTGGCTCTGAGAGGATTCTTCTAAACACTTCAGCTTCTTGGTTTGTTGGCTTCTATGAAGATCTTCATCATTAAGTCTCTTGCCACCTCATTATCTTCTTCTACTTGCAACCTTCTGCCTAGCTACAGCTTTTGTCATTTCTTCCTTATTTTAACTTCTGAGCAATTTCTTCATCAGTACTTAGAAATTCTTTAGCAGTACTAAAAAAAATCTCCAGCAGTACTAACTTTTAAACTGTCAGTACTTCTTCTTCTGGCGTAGCTTTTAAAAGTCTTTTCTTAGGAAGCATCTGCAATAATTTTAGCTGCACAAGAACATCAAGGTAAACTTCAAAACTTTCTTCTTCTGCATGTTCTGTCTCTACATCTTCATATTCAGTTTCTGACATCCTCCCCTGTTTGGAAGGATCATCTGAGACCAAATACTCTTCTTCATCTGAAATGACCACCTTTGCCTTTCTCCTCTTTGTTGTAGACTTGAGCTGATCTTCTAAATGTTTGACCTTTTTCACTAACTTAGTAAGAGCCTTACCATAAACCTGCTTAGTCTGTTTGAGATCTTGCTCCAAGCTGGTTACTTTTTCAGATAGTTTGGTACACAATTCC
>BQNB010165487.1:0-14215 GCA_026074375.1 Tanacetum coccineum | reverse complement strand
TGTCTCTACAAACAAACACAGAAGAAAGAAGAGAAGGAAGACCAAGAAACCAAGACCTTAATTCATTTTAGTATAAATAGGGCCATTGTAACCCAAGAAAAAGGGTGGTTTTTCTTTTTATATAGTTCTTAGTTTAATTTTAGCTTATTTTTATGCAATTTTACTCTTCCAAATCTTGTAACTTTAATTTTCGTCTTAATGCAAATTTGGAGTTTTTAAGTCAATTTTTTTATCTCTGTATTTCCTTTGTTAAAAGCTTTACTTAATATATTTCAAGTCTTATAAAATCATATAAGTCATTTGTCTTAACTGAAATACTAAGAATTTAAGTAAAAAGTTTCACACTCAAATATACCACAGCTTATGGATGATAAGCCAGTTTTGGAAGGGCTTATGGACTCTCACTAGCTTGTTTTATACAAGCTAGAGCTCGTAGACTCTTTGTTTAACCCTGTTTTGAGCAAGGGAGTTGTAAGTCTCTCTTTTTCTTATTTTTCTTATTTACTATAGAACTGCTTATAGTACTTATTTGTTACATATATTTGCTTATTTATGATTTATCATGATGTTTAGTGCTTATCTTGCTTAGTTGTTAGTTTAAAAGTGATTTGTGCAAATTTCTTAGCTAAGTACTGTTAGTTAATACTGTTAGATTGATTCAGCTTATTTAAGTGCTTATTCTTGATTGAAATCTGCTTATAAGTGTCTTATTTTGTTATTTGATAAACTGTTTTTAATCAGCTTAAAATAAAAATAAAAAAAGAAAAATGATTTGTGAAAACCTTGAGGACTGTTTGGAACCAGCAGTACTAAACAAGCATTACTAACCCATAGTTAGTACTGCTGGTTCTCTTTTGTGTTTTATTAAAGATAGCAGTACTAACTCAAGGCTAGCAGTACTAACTCCAAGTTAGTACTGATAGTTAATACTGTTAGTACTGTTGGTTCACTTTTGCTTATTAGCTTATTATTTCTGCTTATTTAAGATTTGCTTAGCTTTTTAGAGTAGATTAAGTCCATTTTCGTTTACTGTCTTTAGTAGAGCTTATTTAAGCTTATTCGCCTTTTCAAAGTAATTTTAAGAGTTTATAAGTTTTTAGTTTTTTAGCTTATTTGCCATTCTAGTTTATTCTAGTTGCTTAATCTTATGCCTGAGTTCTTATTAGGGATAGTTAAATATCTGTTTTAGCTTATTTGCTTATTTCTTATTTCATTGTGTTTTATTAAAGCTAGCAGTACTAACTCAAAGCTAGCAGTACTAACTCCAAGTTAGTACTGATAGTTAATACTGTTAGTACTGTTGTTAGTACTGCTGAGTTTCTCCTGCTTAACTTAGTTTAATTGCTTGCTGAATTTGCTTATTTAGAGTTAGTCTAGCTTATTTGGTTTGTCTTAAGCTTATTTGAGCTTATTTGTGTCTTAGTGTAAAAGTTTTAAGTGTTTTTACCATTCCTAGCCTTTATGCATGTTGTAGCTTATTTTCCTTGCTTATCTTTTCGTGCATTTGCTTATTAGGTTTAGTTCCCAATCATATCCTTGTCATATTCAAACATCGATTATCAATTCGTCATTCGATTTTCCATTCAAGCCTCGTTGGGACATAACGACCCGGAAACACTCTATACTACTTCCGGTTTTATTGATTTTGTGGATTTTGATCTTTGTTATATATTTATATTTATTTATATATAAAAAAGGAGTAAGATCACGCGAGTCAGACAACTTTATCAAAAAAAAATATTTTTTCTTTTTTTCATTCCCACTTAACTTATATGTAATCCTTTATCTTACATTTTTAACACGCACAAATCAAATACTTCACATTCAAATCATATAGCCAAAAAATGTCCCAACCTCCACATCCAAAATAATATTTGGTTCAATTCATACCCTGAGATGTCTCAAAACTCAAACTCATCATCTTCTTTAAATCTGACAACACCTTCATCTGAACACTCAATCCCGTCCTCACAATATCCCCCATTTGGTACCCAATATAACTTGTTGAATATGACACAAGATCAATGGAATCAACAACAACACGAACAACAACTACTTCAACAACGATTTCAACGTCTTCAACAACGATTTCAACGTCTTCAACAAAACCCACCACAATATTATCAAAACCCACCATCGTTACAACAACAAAACACAACCGATCCACCACCGGTTGACTCGCCAAAAAAAACCCGCAAAAGTAGCTCGAGAATCTTCATCAGACCCTAAGACAAAAAATTTCAACGTTGGGCGAGCCAAGAGGAGGAGCTACTAGCTAAGTGTTACATTGTGGTTTCCGAGGATCCAAATATCGAAAGAGACCAAAAGATGGATTGTTTTTAGGGTAAGATTATTTCTAGATACAACTCTAAGGCTCCATTTGAACGTACCAAAGATATGCTTACATAGGAGTGGCTGACGTTGAATACAAATTATCAAAAGTTTAATGATATGCACAAACGCACACAACGTTTGTATGAAAGTGGTGAAAATGAGATGGATGTTTTGAGGCATGCCAATGAAAATTTAAGGATGAGCACAAAGGAAGATCGTTTGGTTAAGAGTCGTCGGGAGAGATATTGCGCGCTAACCCCAAGTGGGATGCGTTCTGATTCCGACGGTCAACGTCTAGGGCACGTCGAGAGGAAACGCCAAGCTATTCGGCGAAGACAAGAGACCACATCCCTCGGGAGCACGTGCAGTAAAAAAGACAAAATCTGAGAGCTCGTCGGGTACCGCGAGGAGTCAAACGACGATGTTTGCGGAAACGATGTCTAACGAGTTGCGTCTCAAACGGGAATCGCAACAAGAGAAAGACCGAATCGTGATAAAGTTTGAAGAATTGTAGTTTCTCGTAACAAAAACCGATGGGTTGTCGGGAGAAGATCTCGAAATCTTCAAGATGCCAAAAGAACAAATCCAGGCAAAATATAGACGTCACTAGTCGTCGACGTAGTTTTTATTATCATATTATATTTTTAATTATCGCAAGTTTTTCGTATTCTTTTTTATATTTCGTATATTTATTTTGTTATTGTAATTTGTATTTTTATTTTATATTAATGAAATATTGGTTGTTTGAAAAAAGTGGAAAGAAAAAAAATCGTGGGTCTCAAAACTGTTAGTTTGTGCAAATTATTGTTTGTTTTGGGGTAAGTCAGGCTAGTTTAAGTTAAGTGGAAAAAAGATGATGTGGCACATGTGGCAGTAACTTGGGTGTTATTTCACCCGTTGCTATAAGAAACATGAAGAAGGAGGGGGTGCTATAAAAAAAACCTATTTCTTGTATCCATATGTGAATTATATCTCACTTAATAGTATAAAACATACAAGTATGAGTATAATACACTTTTGCATTTTTAATGCAAAATAGTGTTTATCATAAAGATTCATAAAAAATTGTTTGAGCTTTAGAACAAATTATGTAATTGTAAACGAGCTTTCGACCTCGAGCATGAGTTAATAATCGAGCTAATGAAGCTCGATCTCTTAAACAAGCATTTTAAGCTTGAAAACAAGTTCATTGTAGAAGATAAACAAAAGTTAAAAATTTTAAACGAGCTTCGAGCTCGAGCTCAAACAACAACAAAATATTTGAGTTCGAGCTCGAGCCACTATATAAAAGTTTATTTGAGCTCGAGCCGAGCTTAAGCCAAATAGTTATTGAACGAGCCTAGCTCGTTTATCCCAAAACTCGACTCAACTCAGATCATTAACACCCGTAGACAAGACACACATAGGAGTTCATTTGATACACTTGGGCTTGGGTGGGTTGCTTTACAACTCTCATGTGTTCTCGAGCACCTTATTTTTGTTTAGACTTTCACTGGGTACATGATGAATGGGAGATTTCTGTGGTTTGCTTTTTACTAACTGTTGTTAAGACATAAATGAGTAAAGTTACCAAAAGATCAAGACGTTGGAGTAACAAAGCAACAAGAAGTCAAGCCATGAAGAAATGAAGATGGTTTCTCTTTTTGTGTGTAACTTTATATGTATCTTACTCACATGAACAAGCAATTCAATAATCCAATAACACTTATTTTCTGTTTTTTTCATATACAAGCGCTCAGCGACAACGTTTAAGATGGAGATATGATTACATATTTTATGTTTATATTAATCAAATTGTTTAAGACGTAGCTAATTGCTTTCTCCAATGTATTTTTTCATAAAAGGAGTCGTTACTTTAGACATTATTATTCATTTGCTTAGCCAAATAGAGAGTGATTTTTATCTCCCATTCGACCCTTTTTCCTTACTCACATGAACAACCGATTCCGTAACCCAATAACGATTTTTTTTTCGTATACGAGCGCTCTGCGTCAACGTGCGGGTAGAAATCCTTATTTAACACAATAACACAAATTTGATCTCATTCAGATTCGAGAAACAAACCAGCCAAATCACCACTACAACTCAAGTGCGATTCATCCACCTAATTAGTGAATGCTATATTACAAACTGAATACATAAATCTTAAACTAACAGGTCAAAGATCAAGATAAGTATATAAACTTGCGTGTTATTAGGTGAAAGAAAAAGTAAAACGAGTTATAAAACCTAAATATGAAAAAGAGTTTATATAAACCATCACAATTATCTTTCATCATTCTTGCATCTTAGCTCTCAATCTATGCAGCAATTTCAATTTAAGCCCCTCTACTAAATATCAATTAAACTATAAAATCAAAATTGACAAAACTAGTCCCTCTAGTATATTATTCTAAAGTAAGATTATATTTTTAACATCTCTAACTCATATATGTTTATTTTCATTTCATGTCGTTGTTCGTATCGTGACGAGAATTGTCACTCTTAATTGCCACTTTTGTTTTAAACCCGTTAAATGGGTAGAGATCTGGCAATTCGAGACCTATTGGTTAAAGATTAGTATAGTAGGGCAAATATTTATTAGGAGATGTGTCTAGTTGGGTCTTCCCAAAAATACTATAGTTTAGTCTAGTTGATTATTGTTATTATAAGTGTATTTTTATAACATTTACTCCAAAGGTCTAAACCGAGTCATTTTATTAATAATAATTCCTTTTGTTTATTATCATTATTAACTTAAATTGATATAAGAGTTTAATAAATTTATTTTTTTTATTTTTCCTTATAGATTCTTTTTCCGTACACATGGTTTATCCCTTTTCTTTTAAAGAATGTCTTATATAGCCGGATCACCTTTTTTTCCCTAACTCTTTTAACACGTGATCACAAATTGACTGTCAAATATTTTTTGCCTAGTGGATTAGGTGTGGGTTAAGGGTTGGGGTGGGTTGGCGTGGGGCGTGTGTGTTTCTGGGGGTGGAAAGGGCTCATGGTTGGGCTTGAGGGGGGTGGAATTAGTGGGGATGGATGGTGGTGTTGTGTTGAAGTGTTGTGGGACATATTGAGGTCAACTACTCTTTTTTTATTTCTTTTTTTTTATTTTATTTTCTTTTTTTTTTTTATGCAAATCTCTTAATTTCTTTTCCTTTTTTCATTTTTTTTATCTTTTTTTTATTTTTTTTAATATTTTTATTTTTTATGTGTTATCGTGATTGAGCTTTTAAAATAAGTCGGCTTATAAAATAAATTTCGTTTATCACGCGAATTTTTAAAAGGGCTTATAAGTCACATAAGCCTCTGTAAGCCGAGTCCCACTATGACTTGCCAAACACCCCCATAAACTTCTATTTTAATTACCAATTCCCAAACGCCACCTTGTTTAAATAACCTCCATAAACCCTAATATAACGCTCGGTTATATATTATCGCCTCCCTCCAAACATTCTCTCCATCTTTTTGCGTTTGAACTTCTCTATCACCAGGTATCTACTTCTCGTCACTCCATCCATACTTACAATTACAATTAATTAATTCAATCAATTGTATTATCACAATTAACTGCTTAATTGTTTGATTTCATGATTTTTGTACATAACTTTATATAAACAGTTATTTGTTTCATATAAGTTAATTATTGCTCCATAAATTAACTACTTATAAACTGCTTAATTATAACTACTTTAGAAACAGTGTTTGGATTTGCTTATTTTGTAAAAGATGCAATAACCTGTTTATGAAAAACTGCTTTTCTGCTTAAAAATAAGCAATGTCAAACACCTATTAAGATGTTTTCGCCTAATTTAAGATGTTTTGTATTAACAGATACACTCGTTAAGATGGTGGCTGTTCAATTAGATGATGAGACCGTAAAGAAAGTCATTAGACAGGTATGCTTGAGAATAATTTTTTTTATAATATTGATTGATTGATTTGGTGATGTTTTAGTTTGTTGTTATATGATGATTATTATATGCAGGTTGAGTTCTATTTTAGTGATAGTAACATTCCGAGAGATACGTTTCTTAGGAATACAATCAATGAGAGTGAAGATGGCAGTATCCTTTTTATTCCATACATGCATCTTATTATAACAGGATTGCACTTTTTTCTCGAGGTCTATTTTTAACTATATTCTGCAAGTTTTTAGATTGTTGTCCGATATTATATTTATTGATGACGACGTGTGAGCGTTTAGTTTTAGGGCATTGACATGTTATTATAAGTATGATACCGGTACAACACTTGAAGTTGTAACTTGAAGAAAAGTGCATTGCTATTGTATGCGCTAAACCCTTAATCAAGTTATTATAAAGTTTTTCTTAACTAAAATTTAAAAACAGTGGTAAGCTTGGCATTGATATGCTCTTTTTCTCGGATGAGAGGTCATTTGGGATTAGGAGAGGTTAAGGCTGATGATGTTCCTGAAGATACCGTGGAAGCTGTGGCTGAAACGATAAAGGCCAAATCAACTACTCTTAAAATTTCCGAAGATGGTCAGTTAGTCGATCAATTTGATAAATATATATTTATTTGTAATTGTTATTATTAGTAGTTTGTTGATGATGGCTGATGATGATAGCTTAATATTTGCAGGGAAAAAGGTTGGAAGGACCACAGAGCTCCGGAAACCAGAGGAGGTGATTGAGCAATTAGACAGTAGAACAATTGCTGCATCACCAATCGAGTACGATACAACCCTTGAGGAGGTCGAGACCTTCTTTAATCAATCTGCTAAGGTAGAATTCTTATTGCAAGTTTTATACATTTTTACCCGATGATTGCTTATTATCTGTATGAAAGTGTTTGATTGGATGACTAAACTGCATATCTAATTGTCTGTATATGAAATACGTTTGCTATCTAAAACAAAGGTATATTCATTTTATCGAGTGTGATTGGTAATGCAGGTTACTAGTGTGAGGTTACCTCGTCATGTGGCTGATAAGAGGATAATTTGTGGCACCGCTCTTGTTGAATTCTCATCTGAGGAGGATGCAACAAACATTTTGACAAAAAGCTTGGTTTTTAAAGGTGCTGAGCTAGAGCTAAAACCCAAGTAAGCACTATATTCTTGCATTGTTTCTTATTTTAGGACGACATTGGTGTCTTAGGATGTTGGCATTTGTTTTATATGATTATATCTTATCTTTGCTTTTACGAATTTAGGAAAGAGTTTGATGAGCAGAGAGCACTTGATGAAGAAGCTGAGAGTACCCGTCGCGAAACATTAGCGAATCGTAAAAATGGTTCTCAGGAAGAAGAGTGAGTACTGAAATACATATTTTCTCTATAAGTTTCAGTTGTTGATGCTGTTGTTAGTTATAATATTCATTGGTCTGAATATCATTTATTATGTTGATGGTAACAGATACCCGAAAGGCTTAATTGTTGCATTTAAGTTGAAGAGCAAATCAGCTGAAAACGATAACCAGGTCAAGTCTGGTGATGCGAAACCAGATTCCATGGAATTGGAGACCGAGAAAGAGAGTGAACCAAAGGCTGATGCGAAAGCCAGTTCAGAGTCTGACGAAGCTGAAGAAGATAACAAGAAGAATAATACAGAGAATAAAAAAACATCTGCTGACATGTACAAAGACAATAAGGATGTTGTTTTACGTGAAGATCTCAAAAGTATTTTCCAGAAATTTGGAACGGTTAAGGTATGCATGTTATTATTCTGCTAGCTTTTAGATTTTCTACTTGATGACTTGCGACACAGCATGGTCCAAATATATATGTACCCTTGTTCTTTTCTATCATTGTAATTTGAGGTTATACTACTCATGTTGAATAATAAGGTTTTATATTCTAATCGTGTGGTGCTGGTTTCAGTATATTGATTTCAAGATGGGGGAGGAATCAGGATACATACGGTTTGAAGAAGCAGACGCTTCACAGAAAGCACGTGCTGCTGCTGTTCTTACTGAGGAGGGTGGTCTTGTTGTGAAGAACTATGTTGCTATTTTAGATCCAGTAACAGGTAAAGCTACAACATTGCGTCCTTCAAATGCACAATATTTGTATTCCAACTTTTTTATCTCTGCACCACTCTGTAATTTTAACTTGTTTGTTTGTATATGGGTCGATTCTGGTTTATTTCTTTGACAATGGGCCAAACTGTTCAAAATACACAAATAAAACACTTTCATCTCCAATCTAAATTTGACATGAGTTGACTTCAAAGATGATTTAAATTACTTTTGTGCAGTAATAGGTAATGTTCTTGTATTAGGAGAAAGCGTTGGATCTTTTTTCTTCTATTTGCTGGTTTATATAAATGATTGAATTGTAGATTGAGACTGTTAGGTTATTAGTTGGGTTAAGATACAGCCAATTCCCATGTATAATCTTATTTATGTGGCAAGGGTTGTTGGCATAATCACTATGCATTGCTTCCCTTCTGTAGGCAACATTTTTTTCTGGTTTTTTAATAAATAGCATGGTTGCAAAAAGCGCTAGGCGCTAGTCGGGCGTCCGACCACCGCCTAGCTAGTCGGGCGGCCTAGGCGGATTGGACTTTTCTATATGTAAATATTAAAATTATATGTGTATTGATAAAATTTAGCATAAATAACTAAGTGGGTCTAAAAAAGATTGTATATTGGGATTTAAACGTAATTTAGGGCTTTCACTTAGTTAAATTAGGGTTTTTTTCTAAGTAAAGTCTCATCTTTGTTTCTTCTAGCCACATTTTTTTTGGTTTTTTTAATAAAATAGCATGGTTGCAAAAAGCGCTAGGTGCTAGTCGGGCGGCCGACCACCGCCTAGCTAGTCGGGCGGCCTAGGCGGATTGGACTTTTCTATATGTAAATATTAAAATTATATGTATTGATAAAATTTAGCATAAATAACTAAGTGGGTCTAAAAAAGATTGTATATTGGGATTTAAATGTAATTTAGGGCTTTCACTTAGTTAAATTAGGGTTTTTTTCTAAGTAAAGTCTCATCTTTGTTTCTTCTAGCCACTATCTGGTGTCTCTCATTTCTCTTCTTCTCATCTACAACAATTACATCACAAAGTTTATTCTTTCACACCATTTAAAAACAAAATCTGACCATTTGAAAGAAAAAACCTAATTTAGATCTAAAAACCAGTGTTGACCGCTGCTGACTGCCGTGTTGACCGTCGTTGACCACTTTTTTGTCCGCCTAGTGTAAAATCGAGGGGGCTGGTAGCCGCCTAGCGCCTAGGCGACTGCCTAGACCGCTTTTTACAACACTGATAAATAGTTTTGACATTTTAATAACCGCGAGGTCTTTCTGGAACCCTTTACCCTCGGGTAGGGGTGTGATTGTCTACATCACACCTCCCCCATACCTCGCTTTGGCGGGATGTGCTATTGTTGTTGTTGTTGGCATTTTAATAACCGGTAACATTTTATCATGATTCCAGGCGATGCCGAAAAGGAGTACTGGACTATGCTCCGTGGTCAAGAGAAATCCCGTGGAAATAATAAAGGCAATTGGAGCAGGTTAGTATTTTTGGCATATAAAGATTTTTTTATGTAACATGTTAAGTAATCGATACAATCTAATTTTAATTTTGTTATTGATGTTGATTTTGTTCCAATATAAATGCAATTTTGTACATGGGCTGAAAAATTACAGAAGCTGTTTGGTTGGTGACATATAAGGGTGCATTTCAATAATGACAAAAAAAAGAGAAATTTATGAGATCTTTTGGTACAGCCAGGATCTTTGAAAAAGAAATTTATTACCTTTGTTTACCCTGCAAATATGCATCTATCAGTTATTAGTTTCAGTTTTCCATGTTAAAAAACGTCTTACATGTGTCTGTTTTGTGTTTAGGTCTTGGTTTTTTTATTTTCTTGGCTTGTTTTAGTTTCCTTCCTTTATTGTAAGGATTTATTATACAGTTCATTTGGTTATTCTTTTTTGCTTGTGCAGGGGAGGAAAGAACAATAACAGAGGTGGGCGACAGTTTAACGGGAAGCCCAACCGTTCAAGAGATAATAATTCTGGTGGTCGACCAAACAAGTTCCAAAAAGTTGCAGCGGCTTGAATTTGTTTCGACTCCCATATCTGCTTCCCCAAATGAAGTAGCAACAGTTGGGTTTTTATGTTAAATTATGACAGCGTTAGCTTTTTTAGAACTTTGGCAGAATGTTATTTTCTGATTCGCTTAGAAAGTTGTTACGCAGTACAAGTGTTTGCTTGCTTGTATGCTAAACTTATGTCGTTATGAAAATCAAGTATTACCTGATGTTTCATCGTGCTGATAGATCAAGGGCATAGGATGTAACTATTTTTATTAGATCACTTCGACCAAACTATTTGGAAACAACAAAAGTCATCACCACAAAAGTAGATGAATCAAGTAGGCGAGTACGAAAACCAAAGAAAATTTGCTCCTTTATTCCTTGCTACCTATTTGCCAATAAAATATTTATGTTTCAAATGTTTAGATATAACTTGACACTGTTAGCCTTTAAGACCATCACCAGCTAGGGGTGTTTGGCCGGTTAGGTTATCTGGTTAGTTCGGTTAATTTTTTTGTCAACCGAAAATCGACCGAACTTGTTCAATCACGAACCAAAATTCGAATTTCGGTTCGGTTCTTCGGTTGACAAGATTATGAATCACTATTTAAAAAAAATATTTAATAATTTAAATAGATTTTTTAATAACAAAATTATTATTATCATAACTAGTTTTTGATTTATATTATGATAAAATTGTATATGGTATTATTATTTATTTAAATGTTTAAAAAAATATATATTTATATGAATTTGGTTTTCGGTTCGTGTACCTCTAATCTCATATTAACCGATACGAATTAATTGTTGGTTCTGATTTATTGTTCAGTTCGGTATTTTCGGTTCGGTTCGGTTTCGATTTTCGATTATTAGGTTTTTTGTTTTTTTGTCTCCCTACCTGCTCATCAGAATTAAAACTTGTTCACTTATTCATAACGCATGATCTAGGTATTCATAACGCGTGAAGAACCTTGTCATTACGGCTATTCTTAGTGACTATAAAACTGATTTTATATCGTGACAAAATTAATTCTTTTTGCGAAAATGGATACTTTAAAGGAGAAAAGATCCATATAAAACAACAATTAATTAAAGCACAAAAGTCATCTGATTCAATCCATCCTAAATTCCATCTATGTTTTAATCAATTGTCATGTGTAATTTAATTAAACACACTTTCATCCTATGTTTAAAATTTAATATCTCTCAATCGTTAATTGTTACGTAAAATTACTTTCGACGAACTTTTTTTTAAATTTGCGCACAAAAAACCACATGTGATTCGAAAAGTCACATGTAATTTATTACTTTAAAAATCACACGTGAATTTGTGAAATCACATGCGATTTATGAAATCACATGTGATTTGTTACTTTAAAAATCACATGTGAATTTGTGAAATCACATGCGATTTATGAAATCACACGTGAATTTTAAAACAACCAATCACAAGTGATTTTATAAATCACGTGTAATTTTTTTTACGGAAATTTCAACACTAAAAAATCGTCGAAAGTATATGAAAATGACCATCTATTAAAAGATAAAAATGTTCTCGTCATTACTATAAAAAATCACTGTGAGTTTGTGAAATCACTTGAATTATGAAATTACACGTGTTTTTTTAAAATTTGCGTTTATACAATTTATTTCTTTGATACACGTGGCAGTGGATACTCAACAGAGTCAATCGGGTTATGAACAGTATTGATATGACATCAGATCACAACTGTGGTTTTTAAAAGAATTAGCTTTTTAATTAAAAAGGGCTAGCGGCGTAATTTGTTGCTCGTTTGCCTTCTACTACTATGTAAATAATAATAAATAATAATAAAAGTTATTTATTTATAATGTAAAAAAAATTAAAAAAAAATCATAAGTGATTTTACAAATCATGTGTGATTTTTCTGAGCGGAAATTTTAGCACTAAAAAATATCGAAAATATATTAAAGTTCCCGTCTATTGAAAGATAAAAATATTCTCGTCGCGATGGTGTATTTTTCGTAGCTTGACGATTTACTGTTAGCAAAATATGTTATTTTAAAGAAAAAGTGGAATATGGAATGAGGGGTAGCTACAGTTGCATTGAAAAAAAAAAATCAAAGGCTATAATGTGTTCTCTTATTCTTTAAGATAATAATGTTCTTTCAAAATCTCACCTCTACTCGAAAGAAATAAATAAACTTTAACGCATATATTCTTTTTCTTTCACTCGCTAGAGCCAAGTCAAAAGCCTCAAAACAAATGCACCCCTAAATGAACCATTAGTGCAATAGTTGTCATCAACTCCACCCATAGTATATCACAAAATGCGTTCCGTCAAGTTTGGTCAATATATTACTTATGTCGCTACTACTTTAACTGCACACTTGTTAACAACTCCACCCGCAGTAGACCACAAAACGCTTTGTGTCTAGTAAAACCAAGATATTATTTATGTCGCTATCATCTCCCTTGTGTGTCAGCCGATATGTGATGACTTGTTTGACAGGATAATATTATATAATGTTTAATTCTACTATATTTATATATTTCAAATATGAAAAGCTCCTTATTTGACGCTCCAGCTCTAGCTCATTTAGTAAACAAGCTTTTTGTTAAGCTCGAGCTCGGGTTGGAGCTCGTCAAGCTCGAGCTTGAATCAATTTTTTAACGAAACGATCTCGAGTAGCTCACAAGCAGCTCGACTCATTTATACCCGACTAAAGTTATGTGCTCTTTGTTTATTAAAAGTGCTCTAAATCTGAATCTTAATCTAATTCCAAATTAATCTAAATAATGGCTGCGTAATCTGAATCCGACTCAAATAAAACTTTTATTTTTAAATAATATATGAATGTGTTAAACTATTATTTTTTACGATTTACATATTAAATTGCACTCACATGAAAAATAAACCTGATTAAAAATAAAATAACATCTTATAATATTAGTAGTTAGTTAAAAGTTAAAAATATTAATAAAAAAACAACCAAGCTCATGTTTAGATGACAAAAATAAATGTGTTTGAGTTTAGATGAACTTTTCAAAACATCTAACTAAATGAGTTGGTTAATGTCACATAATTCATATCATCTTTTACATTTTTGCATATGCAATGATTTTATTTAGACGTATTTTTTGTATAAATGACAAAGTTAAAACACGACGAAGAAAAACAAAAAAAAAGTAAGAAAAAAATACAAAGAAAGAACATTAAAAAGTGTTTGATTTTGTTTATTTAGACGCTCCCTTCTCCTTCTAGTTCATTAAGATTTTTTTTTGGTAACCATGGTTTTTTATCTTTTGGCCGACTAATCAACAGGGTTTGAACTCACCGTCACACAAACTCAAACCAGGTAAAGCCCTCCCTTTTTAGGAGGTTGGCGTGACCACTTCAAAGTTGTTTGCACCTAGCCGGAATTGAACTCGAGACCTCAAACACATTTAGAGTGATAGTTATAACTCCCTATACCACTAAGCCATCATTGAGTAGTTTCACTAAAATGTTTTTACCTATAACTACCTTTAAATGTGGCAAAAAAACAAACACTTTTAACACGACTGTATTAACATTTTTTGGCCCAAACCTCTATGTACGTGTGACTGAGTGAGATTAAAAAGCTGCCATTTTTTAATAGAAACACCACCACACCACCCCTTGGTTTGGTAGTTCCCCTTAATAGTACGGATATGGAAAGGCCCAAATAAGTAAAATAGCCCAGTAAATGTTGAATATCAACAGTAGCCCATCAGCAGTAAAACAAGTCGACCAGACACAAATAACCGAATCGGGTCAGGTCAATATGCAATTTCCTCACCCCCTTTATTTGTTACCAACCGAAACCCTAATTTGAAGATCCAGATCCAATTATGATCTGTTATCGAATGCAATAACAAA
>BQNB010165486.1:0-14215 GCA_026074375.1 Tanacetum coccineum | reverse complement strand
TTTAGTTCAGTGCAACAGAGGATCAACCACAAAGACTTTCAGAATTGTCTGTTTGCATGTTTTCTATCACAAGCAGAGCCCAAGAAGGTAATCCAAGTGATTGAAATTTGATCAACCCTTTATAAAATATATATAAATAAATATAATATACTTATAAATATATAAATATAAGGATAAGAATCAAAAATCACAATTATAGTAAACTGGGAGTTTGATTCCCGGGTCGTTATCCCTAACGAGGATTGCAATTGAAAGTCGAGAGTCGTTTTGATAATCGATGCTTGATTGGAACAAGATTTTGATTAGTTATCTAAAACTACGGGAAAATTAAGGCAAACACTTAAAAACAATTAAGGCAAAACAAATTTTTAACTAAAAACGCAAACCGGGAATCCTAAAACGCGACCTAAAAACCTTAAATTATCAAAATTAAAGTCCTAAAATGATCTTTTTGGTTTTATAAGTCTTAATTGACTAAAAAGCTAGAACTAAGAAAACTAGACCAAAAACGGAAAAGATTTAAGCTTAAAAACACTAAAACACAACGGGAATTCAATCCCGTTTCTTTAAAACATCAAATTTTGCAATTAACCCAACGAAAGCAAATCTATTTTCTTAAGCCTAAAATGTAAAAGAAAATTTTCTAAAAAAAGAATTATATTTTTTTGACTTTTTTATAACTTTTTATGAATTAAAAATGATTTTAATGAAATTAAATGTTTAAAAATACTAAACTATTTAATAAAAATCTAAAAAAATTAGCAAAAGTGCATTGAACAATGAGGAATCTAATAAAAATAAGCTGGAGAAAACAACTTATCAAATAAGCTAAAAACGGCTTATAAGCCAAAATGGCTAAAACTACTATAAAAGATTAATTTTGCAAACTAAAATCGAAAAAGTCCCCAGGGCGATTGTAGTGTGAGATGTTGTGTAAAACGTTTTGGTGATAAGTAAAGAAGGTCCCGTGGTTCGATCCTGCTTTACCTGGTAACATCCGCCTAATCCCAAACGAAGAATTTTGTATAATTTTTGTTTTCATTTCTTACAACTTTTTAAGAAAAGCACTCAATAAGCAATTTATTACAAAAGCAAGCTTTTTATCAACCCCAAATAAGCACTAGAAAAAGCTAGCAAAAAGTGACGAGAATAAGCTAGTTATACTAAAACCCTTAAAAGGCTAACGTTAAGCTAAATTAAAGCACTAAAAAGCAATAAAAAACATCAAAATAAGCTAAGACCAGATAAAAAGCCATATCTAAAAAAAGCAAGTTTGAACAAAATAAGCAACTACAATATGCTAGAAAGACATTAAATTCTTAAAAAGCATACAACTTAAGAATTTTAAGCTAAATTGCAAATGAGCTCAAATAAGCTCTAAACAAAAGGAAATAAGCTAAAGTGGGTTTAGACTAACCTAATAAGCTAAACTAAACTTAGAATAAGCAAATGCAATAAGCTATTAAGCCTAAATAAGCAAATAGCTTTTTGGCCAAAACTGATAAGCTAAAAGGCCAAAAGAGACTTTTCTAGCTTATTTTTAAGCTAGAAAACAGATCCTTATGGCTTAGTGACTTATACCACTAAAAAGAATTGCAAAAAAGCTACAATAAGCAATAATGAAAAATCAGTTTGAAATTCAAATAAGCACTTAAAAAGCTTCATGAAAAAAGCTATCTAACACTGTTTTGACACTTAGACAAATTTTTCCAAACTTTTGCAAACTTAACAAAAACACGACAATTTTTGATCTAAAATAATCATTCAAAAGATCCTTATGACTATATAACCTACAAACAGATTAAGCTTTGACCTCAAAGAGCTTATATCAACATTCAAAAGAGAGTTTGAAATTCAGAATAAGCCACAATAAGCATTTAAAAAAGCATTTCTCAAACTTTTCAATACTTATCAAAATTTTGACAGTTTTGCCAAAACACAAAAATGACAAATGCAATCAATTAGACTTGATTCCTATCTAACTTTAACACATGCATAAACACAAAAAACATCACAAAACAACAATAAGCAAGATCACAATCAAATAAGCAATGAAATCAGTTATAAGCCAACAGTTTCAAACCACAAACTCTTAAAACATTAACAATGAGATTTAACACTTAAAAACTCAAACAAACTGAATTTTTGGACTAATTTAAGCTAAACTAAATTGACTCAATTGTCAAAATGCAATTTTGACCCAATTTGACCCATTAAAACAGTTAAACCAAACACCCCTTTAAACACTTAAAATGCCTTTTTTACTTGAAAACTTAAAATTTTTATGAACAAACCTTTAAGACCAGATATCTAACAAGCATAAGAAACAATATTAAGCATATTTCAATAACAAATAAGCACTCAAATAAGCTAAAGCAGATTATGCAATTTAATAAGCTATTTAAGACAGTTTATAAGGAAACTTAAACAAAATGATATCTAAACTATAAGCAGGCATAAATAAGCAATCAACAACACAAATAAGCATAAATAAGCAGCAATAAGCAAATAATAAGCACAATAAGCAGTTGAATAGTAAATAAACTATAAATGGAACAAGGAAACTTACAAAGGCCCTTGCTCAAAACAGGGAAAATGAGCTCAAAAGAGCTTATCTACAAGCTTTAGCTTATCAAAGATAAGCTAGTAGTGTCCATAAGCCCATCCAAGTTTGGCTTATCATCCAAAAAGCTAGTGTATTTTAATGGGAGGAGGTTTTTTTGTGATTTTCTTAAGTTCCTTTATAGTTAAATTTAAACAGTTGCCTTAAATGTTTTTATAAGTTCTTAAAACACTATGAAAGGCTTGATACATAAAACACAAATTTAATAACCACAAATTTTAAGCTAAAACTAAAACTGAAATTTCATAATTATAAAAAGAAAGCATTATCATATTTAAAAAGATTACAAAAAAGATTTAACTAGGAGAAAAACTTGAACTAAAAACTAACTGCAAAAAGACCTTACAAGTAGCTCTATTTATACTAAAACATAATGAAGGATTTAGTCAGGGTGGCTTTCTTTTTTTTTCTTTGTGAGAGCTCTTGCAGGTGTGTTTGTTGTATGAGAGTCTTCAAAGACTCATTTTGGCCATTGAATTTAATTAGTGTCCATGTTATATAATCATAGCCCATGATCTTTTGTCTTGTTCTCATGACGAATAGGGATGCAAAGGATTGCCAAGGTGGCAATAAGGGGAGGGATAAGGTTGGTCGACAAGGGGGAGAAGAAAAAGGAACAGTGTTGGTTTGTTATTTGGCGGGTAGTGGAGACAGGGCATATGAAGGAGATGTATAGTTGTTCCCTCTTTATTAATGGTCCCTGAAAGTGTTATATGTTATTGCATCCATCGTCCTTAAGTTGTGCAACTTTAACCCTTTTGGTTATAGATGGTTTGCACCGATCAGATAGTCGCTTAAGGACTAACGGTAAGGATAAGGGTAACGGGAGTTAAGAGTTTGTTATAAAAGGGGTGATGTTGGTTTGGGCTTGTTATGGGCCAGGGGTTATAAGAAAGTGGTGTTGGTCTTTTTATTGGTTTTAGGTGTATAAAGTATAAGTGGGCTGACCCGGACCCACTAGGTGGGTACGGGTGGGCCTAGTTTTGGCAATTTAGGTTTTCGGGTTCGGTTTTTGATGCTTTTTCCAATGTCCAGCTATCGGGTGACTTTTTGACTTTGACTTTTCGTTGAGACTTAGATTTTGTCTTTTTGACTTCCTCACTGGTACTATCCGTTCTCAACGTGCTCGAGTTTGTTGTTTTGGCTTCGATTTTTGTCCTTTTCTTGGATATCCATTACCTACATAATACAAATGCAAAACATACCAATATAATGTATTTTTGGTACGTTTTTAGTCATTTAAGTCCATTTTTAGTGGTCAAAGGTATGTGTAATTAAACTTATACCAAAATCCCCCATACTAAGATTTGGTCGGGGGGGGGGGGGGGTGGGGGTCCTCACGCAATGCTACTAGTAAGCACATAGAAAACTAAGAATCTTGATCCCCCTCGACTAATAACCTCAAAAAGTTGCTAAGTGTTCATCGAGGGGAATTAAAGAATCAAGAGTTTAGAAGAGTCCCGTTTTTACCATTCTTAAAGATATACACTTATTCCTACTAATATTTTTGTATTTTTCCCTTTTTTTACAAACTAGTTAATTTGACTTTTGTTATTTTCATAACTGTTAGGGATCATAGAACAAGATGCATTTCGTTTTTGCAATCATCACAAATAACCACTTTTGAGCTTAAAAATAAGCACTTAAACAGATCCTTATGACTATATAACCTACAAACAGATTAAATTTAGACCTCAAAGAACAAGAATCAACAATCAAAAACCATTTTGAAATTCAGAAAAAGCTATAAAAAGCAAATGAAAAAGCATTTTCTCAAAAAAAAATCAACACTTAGAAATGAGATTTAACACTTAATAAGCAACATCACAATCAAATAAGCAGACAAAATGAGCTTAAACCTAACAAATTTAAACCACAAATTCTTAAGACCTTAAAAATGAGATTTAACACTTAAAAACTCAAACAAGCTGAATCTTAGGACTAATCTAAGCTAAACTAAAGTGACTCAAGTGCACAAAATAGGTTTTGACCCATTTTGACCCATTAAAACAGTTAAACCAAACACCCCTTTAAACACTTAAATTCCTTTTTAACTTGAAAACATAAATCTTTTATGAACAACCCCTTAAGACCAGATATCTAATAAGCATAATAAGCAATATTAAGCATATTTAAAACAATACATAAGCAATAAATAAGTGCTGTAAAACAGATTGTTGCGCTAGTTTCTAAGTATTTAAGGGAAGATTTATAAGAAAACCTCAAACTAATAATTTCGCTTATGACTACAATAACGCTCAAGCATAATAAGCATTAAAACAATCTAAGCAAACACAAATACGCCAAATATAAGCGATAAATTAAGCACACAATGATGCAGTTGAATAGTACATAGCTTAAAAAATAAGCACAAATAAGCAGTTGAATAGTAAATAAGCTAAAAATGGAAAAATGAAACTTACAAAGGCCCTTGCTCAAAACAGGGCAAATGAGCTCAAAAGACCTTATCAACAAGCTCTAGCTTATCTAAGATAAGCTACTGACAGTAATAAGCCCTTCCCTTTTTGGCTTATCTTCCATTTGAGCTTTTTGAGTGATTTTTGGTAAAATAAACTTAAACCTTACAAACTATGAAAGAGTTTTGTAAGACTTAAGTAACAGCTTAAGAATGTTATAAAAAGAGCTTTTGTGAGCTTATAAAACAGTTTTAAATCATCAAACACTTTAACTTAAAAACGGGGTAAAACCTAAAAACTTTAATCTTTCATTAAACTTAAAATCATTACAAGGCTTTTAAGAAAACATTACAATAAGCTAAAAAAACTTAAATTATAAGTTGAGCCCATTTATACTAAGCCATAAAAGATTCTAGGAGTGTGCTTTCTTTGTGAGAGCTCTTGCAGGTGTGTTTGTTGTGTGAGAGCCTTCAAAGACTCATCTTGGCCATTGAAATTGAATAGTGTCAAAGTAATGTCATCTTAGCCATTGATCTCTTGTCTTGATCCTTGGACGAATGATGTTGCAATTGATTGCCAAGGTGGATTTTGGAGGGATAAGGTGTGTAAAGGTGTTGGTCGACATAAGGGAGAAGAAAGGGGGGTGATGTCTTGTCTGGTAGTGAGGACATGGCACATTTAGGAAGATAAACAGTACTTCGCGCAATTTTTGAAAGATTGGAAAATTGGCAGGAAAGGCCCCTGAGGGAGTATAAGTGCATTGCATCCAACGTCCTTGAGGTTTGCAAATTTGGCCCTTTTGGTTTGTTGATGGTTTGCACCGTTAGTCCTTTTAAGGACTAACGGGGTTAAGTTTAAAAGAGTTTTGGTTTTGACGGGAGTTATAAGGGTGATGGGCTTGGGCTTTTTGTTTGGGTCGGGGGTTATAAGAAAGGAGACTTGGGCTTTTTGGGGGTTAAGGCTTATAAAGTATAAATGGGCTGACCCGGGCCCACTAGGTGGGTACGGGTGGGCCCACTTTTGGCAATTTAGGTTTTCGGGTTTGGTTTTTGATGCTCTTTCCAATGCCACTTCCCGGGGTTGACTTTGACTTTGACTTTTTTGTTGACTTTGACTTTGTCTTTTTGACTTCTCACGGTCTTTCCGTTCTCGTGCTCGGTTTTGTCGTTTTGGCTTTGATTTTTGTCATTTTCTTAGATATCTGTTACCTGCACAATACAAATGCAAAACATACAAATACAATGTATTTTTGCTACGTTTTTGGTCATTTAAGTCCATTTTTAGTGGTCAAACGTATGTGTAATTAAACACATACCAAAATCCCCCATACTAAGATATTGCCGTGTCCTCACGCAATGCTATAAGTAAACACTTAAGAAAACTAAGAATCTCGATCCCCCTCGACTAATTACCTCGAAAAGTAGCTAAGTGTTCATAGAGGGAAATTAAAGAATCAAGAGTTTAGAAAGGCCCCGTTTTTACCATTATTAAAGATATGCACTTATTCCTAAATATTTTTGTATTTTTCCTTTTTCTCATTTATTTTATTTTATTTTATTATTTTTTTAAGCAACTAACTAACATATTTGACTTTCGTTATTTTCATAACCGTTAGGGATCAAAGAACAAGATGCATTTCGATCCGAAAATACCCCAAAAAGGATAAATTCATCGTCCCTGACTTTTCACTCGTCCTAAACCAAGCTTAAAACGGAATCACCATTAAATATCAGTTAAGATGCTAACACTACTCATATTTGCAACTTGTGAACTTTTCACTCCTGACAATTATTATATCTTAGGTGAATGTGCCATTTTGAATTTCAACCATGGATTAACGTTTTGCAAAATTCTATGTTTCACGTTCCACCCGAGAATAATGAGTTTGAAGGCAAGATCATCCCATGTAGCGATTTTCGTCTCGGCACATCCCAACCTTGCGGCTAAGTGACCAGGCTTTTGACACCCCACAGAGACTAGTATCGGGACTCACGGACCTTTGGTTTCAAAAACTCTTAGGTTTCCCATATAATGAAATAGGAAAAAAGTTCAAAAGCATATTAAAATTTCATTTTAGGAATAAGTGCTTATTTAAAAACTTAAAATGAAATAGTCAAAGTTCAAAAGCATATTAAAATTCACCAAAAAGAGATCTTACATTTATTAAATCACACTTAATATTTAAACATAACATTGATGCAATTGTAACCCTCGACCTTTTAGAATGCTGCAACATCGGTTGTGAGCCGGCAAGATGCAGCAAACTTTTATCAGCCCACAGTTTATAATTATTACTTATCATTCTTTTTTTCATTTTTCATCATATTTTTCATTCAGTTTATTTTTTATTTTTTTTCAGTTTACTTTATTTAACGATATAGAGAAGACTTCTTTTTGGAAAATTTAAGTATAAATTTGAACTAAGACTAAAATTATTGCTATTAACTACATAAAAATTGTTGATTTAAGTTTAATCTCCAAAAATAGCACGTATTATTAGTCTGGTTAGAAGCTCATGGGAGAAAAAGCCACAAATTACACACATAATCTCCAAAAATAATCCTTGTTTAGCATCCAACTCATAATTAACTCTATTATTTTTTGTTCTTCGCGAAAATCCGCGAACGCTTAGCCTAAAAGTTAAGGAACAAGCTAGAGCTCAACACGCTCGAATGTCAAAATTGTGACAAACCACTTATTTTATTTTTGAAAATTTTTAAATTTTTTCATTTTTTTGAAATTTTGGTGGTAAAAACGGGATTACGCGAAAACAACGGCTGTAGGCACAATCAAATCGTTAGATCCCCCCATACTAGATTTAAACATTGTCCTTAATGTTTTTAGAAGGGTCTCTACGTAAATCCTAAGCTGTTTATTGATTAGATTAGGATATTGGATTTCCCAAATGAAACTGAGGATGTGAAGCTCTTGTGATCGAAGGACAAAACCGCGAGCACGAGAGGCTTCAAAAATTCGGGACAATCATGGAAAATCACAAAAACATAAGCAAACGAGAAAGGAAAGAGGCACACCTCTTCACAAAAAAAAACACTTATTCATTACTACATAATATTACTAGGATAAGCATGGGTTGCTTCCAATGAAGCGCTTGTTTAGGGTCACTAAGCTTGACCCAATCCCTCCATACTTGAGCTTGTCAAGGGGGATAGAAATGGAGACACGGAACATCCAAAATACGGATGTCCTCTCCATAAGAGCAAGGAAAAATCTCCATCGGGCTTTCAAAAATTTTAATAACTTTGAAAGCTTTAGAGTCCCGATGAGATAATTCCGGGAGAAGAAAGGTATGAACTCCTTTAGAAGTTAGAATCCCGGGGTTGAAAACTTTTTCCTTATTTTCAAATGAAAATGAGAGTAAAGCTCCGAGCCCGGGAACTTCTTTTTGTAAAGGAAGTTCATAAAGAGGAGGATTAATATCCTCAAGAATTAAAGAAGCATTAGTGCGCTTCTTTACATTCTTATCCGGTGTTGCACAGTTGGTGACTTCAAAGAGGTTCTCATGAATGAGTATACCCGGATTAAATACTTTGTCCTCATTGTTGGTTGAAGACAAAGCATCAACCTCGGAAAAATCCTCATAGAAAACCGAGTCACACTCAGGGGAAGGAAGGAAAATACTTGATTTAGGGTGATCAAGTTCATCATTCAAGAGTTTAGACTCTTTGATTTTCTCTTCCTGGAAGTCAAATGGATCATCATTGAGAAGTGCTTCAAGAAGAAGAATGTCCCCCTCCGGGTTATAATAAGAGTGATCAACTTCCGGTGAAGTTGGATCATCTTCAATAGCGAGGAAAGCATCGACTTCCTCGAGAAGAAAATCACTATCCCCGAAGGGAGTGAGAGTCGGAGAAGAGGTAGAAACGATCGGGTCATAATAAGGAGTAGGATTGCCACTCGCGATCACATCGGAGAAACCGAGAACTTCTTGAGAATACTCCTCACAAGCCATTTCAATGACATCGATTTGGTTCGTCGTCATATCATCGTAATTAGAGGAGTATCTCGAAGTTTGATCAAGATTGAATGTTACGGCTTCTTTTCCAACACGAAGAGTTAATTCTCCTTCGTAAACATCAATCAAAGCACGTCCGGTCTTTAAGAAGGATCTCCCAAGAATTAGGGGAACTCAGGGATCGGCATCAAAGTCTACGACTACAAAGTCGGCCGGGAATTGGAACTTTCCTACTTTTACGTTGACATCTTCGGTGATACCGATCGGTTGGGAGATCGAACGGTCCGCTAGTTCAAGAGTCATACAAGTCGGAGTGAGTTCAGGAAGAGAAAGCTTTTTCCACACATATAATGGCATGAGATTTATGCTAGCGCCAAGATCGGCCAAGGCTAAGCACTTATCCATTTCGAGAAAATCACACGGTATGAGAAATTTGTCGGGGTCTCTAAGTTTTTCGGGTAACTTTTTGAGGAGAACCGCTGAGCAATGCTCATTCAACGGAGTTCTTGCCATTTCACTTAATTTTTCTTTGTTTCCAATCAAACTCTTAAGTGTCGAAGCAAATTTAGGCATGAGAATTAAAGCATCCGCGAAACTAATTTCGAAATGCAAATCTTGAAAGATTTGGTAAAATTTCTCAATTTTATTGTTAGCTTTTTCACGGATCTTTTGGTCATTAAGTCTAGACGGATATGGAATTGATGGTTTCGGGTTAGGCTTTGGAGCACTAACGGGAGCAGCAACGGGCTCAGAATTTGGTACTTGGGTTTGAACTTGGACAACTGGAGGTTGGACGTCTTTGGTACTTTCGTTATTAGTAGGAGGCACCGTGTCCTTTGTCACCTCGGTTTCACGTTCCACTACTTTAGGAGGAGAAGAAGAAGTAGTAGGAATCGTGGGTCCTTGATAAGCAACACCGCTTCGGGTGGTAATACCCTTCAAATCTACCTTCGGGTTAGTAATGGTATTACTAGGAAGTGAACCCGAGCCTGAAGTAGAAGCGGTATTGGAATTCACGAATTTGGAAAGCATGTCCGTTAAATTGGTCATTTGATTTTGCAAGTTTTGATTTTGGTTTTGCATATTTCTCATAACTGCATCATTAGCTTTGACGTAGTTTTGAAAATCATCCTTCGACACACCTTGTGTTTGCGGAGCCGGAGCTTGGTAAGGTGGAGCTTGGTGAACCGGGGGTTGATTAATCGGAGGTCGATAAATTTGGCCTTGGTTATAATTATTCCCCCGGTTTTGGTTGTAACGGTTTTGATTATTTTCCTGGTTTTGTTGAACGGGAGGAAAACTAGGAGGTCGAATTTGATTAGCAATCGGAGCTCGGTAAACGGTATTTCCTTGATTGAAATTAGCTGCGGTGGCTTGTGAAACATATTCTTAAATATTGTCACGATAAACGTTGCCATCGGTGGCGGGACAATTTCGGTAAGAATGAGCACCACCGCAAGTAACACAACTTTCCTCGACCGCTTTTACGGTAGCGGGAGCTTGAGTTTGGTTTTTCTTATCGAGAAGTAAAGCTTTCACCATATCTTTAAGTTCGGCAACATCGGGAGAAATACCAGGGGTAGAAGTGCTCGCACTTACTTTGGCAACAACCGGTTTGTTACGTGAGTTACAAACTTTGGATTTGCTCTCAATTATTCTTAGGCAATCACGAGGCATTTTATCCAAAAAGTTACCATCCGCGGCGGAATTCAACGAATCTTGATCATTAGAGTTCAAAGCATTATAGAAAGTATCGAGTTGATGTAATTCTAAAAATCCATGATGTGGGCATGCCCGAAGAAGATCGTTGAATCGGTCCCATGTCTCGTAAAAAATTTCATCAAATCGTTGTTGAAATCTCGTGATTTCATTTCGAAGATTTGTTGTTTTAGAAGGTGGGAAGAATTTGTGGATGAATTTCGAAACAAGATCATCCCATGTGAGAATCAATCGAGAGGGTTCTTTTTCAAGCCAAATCCGGGCGGCACCCTCGAGGGAAAATAGGAAAAGCATAAGCTTAACTGACGTACTCGGGACGTTCGGGAACTTCATCATAGAAGTGATCTTGTTGAAATATCGAATGTGAGCATGAGGGTCTTCTTTGTCATGTCCAAAAAATTGTTTGTTTTGAACAAGAGTTAGCAAACCATGCTTGAGCTCAAAGTTGTCCTTGGTGATCTCGAGAACAACGATGGCATCCTAGTAACCCTCAGTGGGTGCTTCGAGCAATTGCGCCATAGTACGATTATCGTCCATCGTAACTACGGGAGGAGCTTGATTTTCAATTGGTTCCACAAGATTAAATGGTTCAACAAAAGTCAGTGGGACTTGTTGTTGTTGACGGTTAGAATTATGAGATTGAGAACGAGTGCGCATGCACTAAAATATAAAAAGAAAATTTATACTAATTTTTTTCTTTTTCTTTTTTTTATTATTTTTTTTGGTTTTTCAACAATGTATTCACAATTTATTTTAATAACGGACAATGAGATAAGACACTTAAACCTAATAATCAACTCGCTTCTCGGTAACTCTTCAAAGAGAAAAACGCACAAAGGAGCGGAGGAGTAGGAAAGCGCAAAGCTATTAAAAACCATTCTCCTTTAGGGTCGTAGTTCATTGGAACGACCCGACTTATACCCCTCTTAGAGTTTGTTTAACTTTCAAAGGTGAACCGTACCTCGCGAGTGACACAAAAGGTAAGTTTTTGATCTTTTGTTCGGGAACTTATTAATGATAATACTTCAATTGAAAGTATTATATTGATGGTGAATTTTATTTCTTTTTATGGACAATTTTTAAATTTTTTTTTGATTTTTTTATATATATATTATATATATACTAATAAAAGAAATTTTTTTTGTATTTTTTTTATGAAAATAAACAAAATAACTTCACACGGAAGGATCTTCAAACACAAATTGTCAAACGGCTCAACAATCGTATACAATCCTCCCCGGCAGCGGCGCCAAAAATTGATCAAATCTCAAACTAACCCTTTAATATATATAAATAATAAATATAAATATTACTTATATAATAAGGATAGTCAAAAATCTCTCAATGTAGTAAACCGAAAGTATGATTCCCGGGTCGTTATCCCCTACGAGGAATGCAATTGAAAGTCGAGAGTCGTTTTGATAATCGATGCTTGAATGGAACAAGATTTAGATTGGTTTTCTAAAACTATGAGAAAATTAAGGCAATTTAAACTAAAAAACAATTAAGGCACACAAATTTAAACTAAAAACGCAAACCGGGAATCCTAAAAACCAACTAAGGCAAAAATTAATCCTAAAAATGCAAATTTAGTTTCTAAACCTCTAAAATAACAAAAGAAAATTTTCTAAAAATGATTTATATTTTTGACTTTTTTTATAATTTTTTATGAATTAAAACCTATTTAATCTATTTAAAATTCTAGAAAATAAACAAATTAAATTCCTAAAAATTCCAAAAAATAATTTTCTACTTTAGAAAATTCTAAAATATCATAAAAACTCAGAAAAATATTTTTCACTACTTTTTATAATTAAAAACTAATTCCTAAAATTAATTTAAAAAGCAAAAAATGTTCTTTAAAAAATAAAATTTTGCAATTTTAACCCTACGAAAGCAAATCTAATTTTCCTAAGTCCTAAATGTTAAATGAAAATTTTCTAAAAAAGAATTATATTTTTTTGACTTTTTTATAATTTTTTATGAATTAAAAGCGATTTTAATGAAATTAAATGTTTAAAAATAATAAACTATTTAATAAAAATTTGAAAAAATTAGTAAAAGTAGCTTGAATAATGAAGAATCTAATAAAAATAAGCCGGGAAACACAGCTTATTAAATAAGTTGTGAAATAAGCTAAAACGGCTTATAAGCCAAAAGAGGCAAAACATGTATAAGTATTTAATTTTGCAAAGTAAAATCGAAAAAGACCCAAGGGCGAGTGGTAGAGGGAGTGTGTGTAAAAACGTTTGGTGATAAGGGTAGAGGTCCTGGGTTCGAGTCCTGCTCACCTAGGACTTCCCGTAATCCCAAACGTTTTTGTTTTTGCCATTTTTTACAACTTTTTAAAAGACTAAAAAATAAGCACTTTTTACAAAAACACTTTTTTTATAAACAAAAAATAAGCACAAAATAAGCTGTTAAAGAGGACAGAATAAGCTAGACTTCACTAAGACACTAAAAGGCTAACTGTTTGGCTAATTAAGCAATAAAAAGCAAACTAAAAAGAGAAATAAGCTAAGACAGATAATAAGCTATACTTAATAAGCGATTTTGAACAAAAATAAGCAACTAAATTAAGCTAGAAAGACAGAATAATCAAAAAGCTATAAAACTTAGAAATTTTAAGCTAAAATGCATATAAGCTCTAAACTAAAGGAATTAAGCTAAAGTGGGCTTAATCTATCCTAATAAGCTATACTAAACCTAGAATAAGCAAATGCAATAAGCTAATAAGCCTAAATAAGCAAATTAGCTTTTTGGCCAAAACTGATAAGCAAAAAGCCTAAGGGGGACTTTTCTAGCTTAAAAATAAGCTAGCAAACAGATCCTTATGGCTTAGTGGCTTATACCACTAAAAAGATTGGCCAAAAAGCTACAATAAGCAACAAAGAAAAATGAGTTTGAAATTCAAATAAGCACTTAAAAAGCTTCATGAAAAAGCTATCTCACACAGATTTGACACTTAGACAAATTTTTGCAATCTTCACAAATAACCACTTTTGAGCTTAAAAATAAACACTTAAACAGATCCTTATGACTATATAACCTACAAAGAGATTAAATTTAGACCTCAAAGAACAAGAATCAACAATCAAAAACCATTTTGAAATTCAGAATAAGCTATACTCAAAAAAAATTCAACACTTAGTAATTTTGACAGCTTTGGCAAAAACTTAAAACCACAATGCAGGCTTATTGTCTTTGGTTTCTAACTTGTTTTAACACATGCATAAACACAAAAACATCACAAAAACTCAATAAGCAACTTCACAATCAAATAAGCAGACAAAATAAGCTTAAACCTTGAGAGTCCTAACTGAATAGATCTTTGCAGCCTACTAAGGGTGATAGCCAACTTGTATAATACAGTTTGACTATATAGAAACACTGACTATGAATACTATGTGCTAATGCGGAATCTTAACACAAGTACTAAGAAGAACAAATAGCTACTGGTAAAGGAACATCAAATTCGTTTAT
>BQNB010165482.1:0-14215 GCA_026074375.1 Tanacetum coccineum | reverse complement strand
AATCACTTCATTCTGATGACGTGGACGACTTTTGGCGCACCCAAGATGAATGGATTGTGAGTAGCTGGAAGCTGTATCCTAAGAGCTCTGTTCATGTCCTGGATTTAACGAATAGGAAGACTGTGTATATGTTTGTGGACAAATTCTATCCTATCCGGGCAACACTACTTGAACGGATGTTACGCCACAGGCTCACAGTTCCACCCTCATACTGTCGGGATGTTGTTGTTGCTGGGAATATTATTCAGACGGTCCAGACTGGCTTACGGCAATCATATGAATGTCTTGCATCTGCTCCTATGTAAGTTGTATCTGTGTTCGTGTTTGTATTTGCTTCAATAGTTTAGTTGCATTATTAAAAAAAATAGCATTTAACATCCTTAGATTTAGATACATCCCTGTCATAGTATAGTGTTGTAAAGATATAGTGTTGCATAATTTTGGTGTTAGTGCTTGCACTGCACGACAAATGGTTTTCAGCTCACCATGGCTAACAGCCAAGAAAGAGTCTGGCTCACCATTGCAAACGGCTTTGGTGTGTAACTCAAATCCGTTGATAGCTGTAAGGGTTTGCTAAAAACCTATGGCCTTTACTCACCATGTTCTTGTAACAAAGAGTGGCTAGTCCAAGAGGGTATGGCTCATGGTAAAGACTTTCTCAAATCCGTTGATAGTTGACAATTTACTCAAAATTGTATGGTTATCAACTCACCATATTACTCTGTGTATGAAGAGTTGGCTAGTCCTGAGCAAACGACTACAGGTAAAGACTAAATCCGTTGATAGTTGACAATTTACTAAAGAATTGTATGATTATTACTCACCATATTACTCTGTGTATGAAGATTGGCTAGTCCATGAGCAACGGCTTACATTCAAGACATTCAATCCGTTGTATAGGCTATGACGGTTTTGCCAAAACTAGTCAGGTAATTCCAATTCACAACCTTATAATCATGTTTCTGCAGAAAATTAGACTGGTTTGTTTTACAACCAGGGTTGTTGTTATCACCAAGTATAACAAGCCCCAGAGTGAATACTACTGGGTAAAGGCGTTAATCAATCAACTTAAGTTGCTGCAAAGACTAGAAACTACTGCTGTTCTTGTGAGTGTTGCATTTTGCCGATCATTTGATTACTGCTTGATGCATCGTTTCATAGCTGGTTTCATTTGATGCTGTTGTGGCTTCTACATTGCCAGCTGCTTGTCTTGATGCTGCTGCTACTTTTTATTCTGCGTAGGCTCCACTCCATCTCTTGGCTTCGAGAAGATCTATCTAGAAACTTGGAATTAACAGAGTCAAAACCAAGTTTAGGGGAGGATTGTTGGGAAAACAACCAAGTGTTGTTTCTGCTGTTAGAGAAATATTCCATTTCTTGCTGAAGGCATTAAGTCATTCCTGCTGAGATTATTTTTCAGCTAGGTCCCATGTCCACATGTTTCTGCTATATAAACATAGATAGAATCTGCTGGTTCATGTTCTCGATTTATTCTGACAGAGATGAGAATCAGCTGATCTAATTTATAGAGCAGATTAATGTATTAATAATCTCATTAATATAGAATGAATATATTAGTGAAAGATTGATATTACGCGTTTTGAGGTAAATGATGTATATCCTTACGCAATTTAGGAATCATGGTTTAGCAATTTAGGGTTTCTTACTCTATAAAAGAAACCTTAGCATTAGGTTTTGGTATCCGATTACAAATCACATAAACAATTTATTATTACAAATGAGATCCTAGAGGATCATTGGTTATATTTGTTCTTCTTTATTCTGTATTGTTTAGTTTCCGCCTAAACAATTGTTAGAGTCTCTCACGTATATACTTGTGATTACATAGGTACTATACAACCACAAAGGCTAGAAGATCTATCTAGTTGCAGATCCTAACATAATTCAAGTCTTAATCATCTGCTGTATACGTTCAAGCAAGTCATCAATCGATAAAAAATAAAAGAAAGTCTCGATGATGAAATAAGTAGACGCCTTCGTGAAATCTAACTTCAATCTCAAATAAGGGATACAAAATCAACTCTGTGATCACATGTCATCGTAATCCGAATCTCTAGCCATTCGTCATTTATCGAATCTCTTCAGGATCGTTTTAGCGTTATGTATCATGTTTGTTATTGTTGTTGTTGTTCAATTGTCGTTAAACTAGGACGAATGTTATTTTGAATTGTCGTCAACGGATAAACATCGTCTAGTCAACTTGTCATTATATCGTTTTAGTCCCCGGCTTAATCCAAAAAAAATTACTAGTCCATTACTATGTAATTTCGGATTTTAAAAAAATCAATTTCAGCTCAAATTCATCTTTGTGTTGTATCCATGTGACCAGCCCAAATCCACATATTATATCTTAACGCATCCCATCCTAATTCATTAAGCACCAGCCCAATGTCATTCTATAACCTGGGCCAACCAATTAATATAACCAACTCGGCCCAAGAGTTGTTATAACCCGGGTTCAATCCAACATTATACCCGGTCCACTCCAAAAACTCATACACAGCCCATGTTTTTAATTTAGTCTAGACCCATTTAACAAGATATAAACTTGGGCCATCACTATATTGTACCCGGTCAATGATATAAACAATACCAACCCTAATTATTCTCATACATTAGAATAACCCTAACCCTAACTACTCGTTCTAAAAAAAAACCAGTCACCTCATCTGGGTCTTCTCTCCAAACTCCAATCATCCAGTAATAAACACCACGAAAAACATTCATTCATCATATATTATTTCACAATCTCTGTTTGCTATATGAAGACACTCGAATTAATCACACCAATTGGTCTCATTCCATTTAGCAAGACACGAAACACCACACTTTTTCAGATAGCACAAGACCATGAAGACTACAAAGAGCATTCGGCTGCAAGATCTCACCAAGAGGTCTCGGGTAGGTTGTTGGTGATTCGTTCTTGTGTGTCATCGAAACAAAGAAAGATTGTAACTTGTTTGTTATCAATCATCTTTATATTCGTATAGCAAAGGGAAGTATAGACTTCTTTTAGATCGATGATGGTAGTGCTTCAGACCTAAAAAAATCTTTAAAAGATTTTTATTAAAGGTTGAACAAATCTGAGATCAATGTTTTGATTTGAGTTCGAGTCATAGTGTGGAGATGGAGATGGGATATGGTGGTGATATAATTTATGACGAAGGGTTGTTTAGGATTATTAGTGTGAGGGGTTTCTTGTTAATTGTTGAATTAAGGCTGTGATGTTATTATTGATGTGTGGGTTTCGATGGTTATGTTTGTTGTTTAAACTGTGTTGATGTTGTTGTCGTTAAATGGTTTTTGTGGGTTCGAATTGAGTCTTTTTTTTCATTTCTGTTAATGTTTCATGACTCATATGAGTTGATCAGGTCAACTCAGTAAATACCGAGTTGACTCAGGTTGTGTTATGGTTTAGCAAAACGTAACCGTCACAAAATGCAACCAGTGTCTTGGGGGGGCTAAAACGCAGGATGAATAAAATTTTTGCCATAGTTTCTCTTCATAAAAATCATAAATTTGTCTTCAAAACGCATGATAAAAGTGACCAAAACCAACCTTCAACACGCAACCACCAAAACGCATAGATCTAGGTCAAAACGCAATGTCATAATAAGCCAAAACGCATCTTAACAATTGTCCCTTTTTTGTACTTTTTCTAAAAAAACAGATCTGGTTTGGTCTTTGTGGTCAAAACGCAGTGAAGAAACCAAAACTGCTACTTGACTTTTAAGAAAAAAAACTTGGCAGATTTATGATAACCAGATATGGGAGACATATCAACAACATATAACAATTTCGTAACTTTTTCTAAAAAAAACCACGATGAACAGTAACCGGAATAGTACCATGAACAGTATCCGGAACATGAACAATAAACAATGATACGATACACCCCTGCAGCTCTGATGCCATATGTAGAAACATAAATGACATATGAACAAGGGATTAAAACAGATCTGGAGGTTGTGTAAAATAGAACACAGATAAATACAAATTAATAGAGAGATAAAGGTTAAAAATAAAGGAAGAGTGATGTGTGGTAGAGAGAAAAACACACACACTTACCACCACTATACAAATTTAAAGCATCCACCCCTCCATGGAAGTAATAAGGGTGTAAATATAGTCCTATAACACATAACTAGCGTCACCTAGTCTTAATAAGTCCCCTAACGTGTCTAAGCTGAAAATATGAACTAATGTAATTTTCAGGATATTCACCATATATTTAAGGCTAACAATTAATTACTTGTCCTAAGAACTCGTTGATGAAGGTTATATCTAGCAGAACTATTTAGGTAAATTTCATAGGCTCTACATCCCAAATGAGAGAGCAAAGGTCACGGACAATTGAAGAGATTGACAGACTTAACATCACTAGCGCTTTGATGAACTTATCGGTAACCTCAAAGTTTACGAAATGATCATCAGAGAAAGATTCTGAATAGGGTCAAAGAAAAGAGTTGCAAAGTAAATCTCTTGCTTAAAGCTAAGAAAGAATCTGAGATTAAGAGTTGTTCGACTTCCAGAATGAAGAACGAAGAAACGCATGGCGGTAAGAGATCTTCAGAGAAATTCTTTAAGAGAAGAGGTATATTCGTGAACAACCTCGGAATGACAAAAAACATTTCAAAGAAGCTGAGACGACAAAAAACGATAAAAGTGCATAAGAAAATGCTTTAGAGCGGCGACCCGAATCATCTTATAGGAAGAATGTCCAAACCAACCGAAAGATAAGAACCAAAGAGCATTTGTCAGAGTTCTTAGAGTGATAGCGTGAAGAAGAGAGAGAAAGTCAAGAACGCAATGTGTCTAGTACTTAAGCATCAAGTGAGTAAGTTCCGAATCCTCTTACTTTAGTAATGAAAACTCGTCAAAATGATTGTAATACTAGAAAAATCCAATAGATAAACTGAGCAAAATAAGTTTAAAGAAAATGATGACATTTAAAATAACGTCTAATTTAGAGAGCATCATATTATCCAATGTCATTAACCCAATTGTATAGATTATTGCAAAAAGATTGTTACGTATCGGTTTATATTTGAGAACTGCAATAATTATGGAGTAATTGGTGAAAGTTAGCAAAATGCGCGCATTCTGGAGCTTAAATGAAGATATTTTAAAGATTACTATTCTGAAGACCAATACGCCGTATCCATCAAAGAAGATACGGCGTATCCGTACCTGCACTCACCAAAGGCCACAGAAGGATAAAGATCAATACGCCGTATCCAGAGTGACTCAATGCGCCGTATTCAAGATATAATATTTAAATATTCTGGAAGATATCAAGTGTGGTCCATACTCTAAGAAATCCCCAATACGCCGTATCCAACACTTGGATACGCCGTATCCAACAGACTTCCAGACCTTATAAATAGAAAACTCAAAAACGAGTTTTTAGTGTGCTAAATCATATTCTCGATACCTAAACCATAAAAGTCGATTTTCAGAGGAGAAAAAGAGCAGAAGAGGTCAAGCAACGTTATCAATTCCATAGGAGACAATGTGTAATTCCATATACTTTTGTAATCGTTCAGTTTTTGGTATCATTCGTTAACTCGGTTAGTTTAGCTTGGCTAAATAATTGCTCTTGTATTTATTATGACGTTTGAAGGCTAATACCTTCGGGTATTAGCCATTGTTATGAAGATTTGAAAGTTTGGTATTTGTTTATCTTGATTTCTTGATTTATTGTTGAATGCTTGTTTATGTTTATCAATTTATACTTGTTACGCGCTTTAGTATGCGACCTATCATTCAACTGGATCTAGTAAAGCGGACCAAGTAGATCTAGAGTCCGAGATAGCTCTCCATATAGTGATTTATACATCTAGAATTATAGTTACATAAATATTGTCCTTCTAAGTCTGTGTCTAGGATACGATTCGGGCTTAACTAGTTAATTAGATATTGCCAATGGTTTATTGATCGTGTTGACTAGCAGGTGACCTATATAATTAAACAAGTAACGTTCTGATTCCATTGGATAGTTGGACAATTGGACTACTAGTGTATAAATTGCCATTAAGTGATAAGTGGGTAAAGTCTCTATGAGCTAGGGTTTAACAAGATCACCATTGCTTTAATCCCTAAGATAGATTATAATCAGCAAATAAGGATGCTTTATGCGGATGTTTTAATTATGACAGAATTAATGTGTCTAGGTCTTAGGATGATGTAACGCCTAAGTCTTAATAATGATATGCCACCTCAAGAGAAACTCATCGCAACTTAATAAACAAACCACTTTCTATCATGATTAATAATGGTTAATACATTTTTTTTATAAAAGGTTCGACCGCTCTTTATCCTTTCGTTAATTAACTTCGTTGGAAAAGTGTCCTTGAATTTATTGATAGACACCAACGCAAACCATGCCATTCTCTCAGAGCTGAAAACCCCCTTTTCCCGTAGAAATATAATAGACTGACATAGTTTTTAACATAGGTTTAGAACAGAAATAAGAATTAACAATAATAATGAACGCAAGATAATCATTAAATGATAGATTTAACCTCGCTTTAAGTAGTCGACACCCTAACATACCACGAAACTACTACCGATCGGGTACACTGCCCGTTAAAGTGTTGTTTTTGGTTTAGTCGGCAAAATATAAATTTAAAACTTGAATCAATAAAATATACACCACACAACGACACATCAAGTGTTTGGCGCTGTTGCCGGGGAGTGAAAATTAATCTTGATTTTTATTTGATATTTTGGTTTTTAACATTAGAATAGAATCTAACCATTAGATGTAGTGAAATTTAGATTAGTGTATATTCATGTATGAATTCTGTAAATCTTATATTATTTGTGTTAATTGATATGTATTAATGTGGTTTTTCTTAAATACACTGTTTCTGGTCGATAGTTATAAATACGCTATCCACTTCCATCTTATCCGGCGGTATACAGTTCTCTGTCCAAATAACAGCGTTATTTCATCCAACTAATTAATACGGCATATCCACCTCCATTGGATACGGCGTATCGATCGTCTGAAACAAAAACTGAAATCTTGGTTTTCCTATCTGATTTTTTATGCCAATTTTTTTTTTACCTTTCTTCGGAATAAATCATATTGATTGTTTATCCTTGATTTCAGGTTAGAGCATGACAAGGAGTTCTACGAATGAACTATTCGCACCTTACAAAGAATCTGAACGGGAATTTCGATCATCAAGGAGACACTTCAAGACACTAAGTCTTGACAATGAGATCGCCTGATTTTAATCCTACTTTTCCTGACCAATAAGAAGCGAAAGCATGCGTAACACAATGGAGCAATACATGAGCAGACCCAACAAACCTATGGATCAGGAGTCCGCTAGGCCTAAAATTGATGAACAAAGATCAATTTGAACCTAAAAGGACAAGTTTCTTAAAAGGACTTCGAGAAAACACATTTAGCGGTTCGGATAATGAGGATGCAAATGAACACATTGAGAAAGTTCTCAAAATAGTTGACTTATTCCATGTTCCTAACATCACTGTGGATTAACTAATGCTCCGAGTCTTCCCTATATCCTTAACTGGAGCCGCAAGTCGTTGGCTAAGAAACGAACCACAGTTTCAATCAAAACTATGGGAAGATCTATAAGACTAAGTGTTTTGAATAAATATGCCCACCTGGTCCAACTGTCGAAGAAAATGAGAAAACACAACTTTCAACAAGAGCCAGATTGAACCCTTATCAGCCTGATGCACTTTAAAGAACTCTTGATGAAGTGTCCTCAACATTATTTGACTGAGACGCAGGAGGTAATTTTGTTCTACAATAGGTTGGATGTTCCAACACGACATATTCTTGACTCAAGAGGTGTCGTTCCAACTAAGACTGCTACATATGCCAAAACGGCCATCCAAGAAATGGCTGAATACTCTTAAAAATGGCACAATGGAACATCTAGAGGAAGAAGTACTAAGACTTTTGACAGACTGGCTGCTATACAAGCACAACTGAACAATCTAGGAAGGGAGATCAAAAAGGTGAATGAAAAAGTTTACGCAGCACAAGTAAGATGTGAACAATGCAAAGGACCCCATTACACCAAAGATTGCCACAAAAATAGAAGGGAAAAACCCAGAAGAAAGCTTACTACACGCAATTTGTGGACATTTCAATGAGGGGGATTAGTATAGCAACAGCTTTCAGGGTATTTTTATTCGATCACAGGAACAACGGCCCCCAAAAAAAAAAAAAATTTTTTTTCCCCCCCCCCCCCCTTCATACCAAGAACGAAGGCAATCTATGGAAGATACCCTGAGAAAATTCACGAGTAAATCAGCAAAGAGACACGAATAAAATTCTAATTTGATCAAAGAAATCCGAGCTACAACAGATGCTGCCATAAGGAACCAATGAGCATCAATCAAAACTTTAGAAATACAAATTGGGCAAATGAGCAAGGTACTACAGGAAAGAGGATTTGGAAGCCTACCAAGCTCAACTGAAACAAACCCGAGAGACCAAGTCAAGTCGATTTCAACCACTATTGAAGCTGATTCATACTTGATACGTCGTATTGGATCATCCCAATACGCTGTATCCACTAGACAAAACAAGTCAAGACAAAAGACGGTTCCTTTTCCAAGTCGTTTGGATAATCATTACTGTGAATGTGAAGAGGAGAACTATGGACCAAAATTTACGAAAGCTTATGGAGCTTCACATATCAATAACACCATACCCCAAAAGGAGAAAGACCCAGGGAGTTTCACTCTACCTTGATTTATTAATAATACTTGCTTTGACAATGCCCTTGTTGACTTAGGAGCTAGCATTAGTGTTATGCCTCTCTTGACCTACCTTAACTTAAGATTAGGCGAATTAGCTCATACTAAGCTGACAGTGGAATTGGCAGATAGGACAGTGAAATATCCAAAAGGAATTGCTGAAAACGTACTAGTAGGAATTGGTAAATTTACTTTCCTAGTATATGCCCGAGGATATCAAAGTACCCTTGATCCTCGAAAGACCATTCTTGTCTATCGCACGTGCTAAGATTGATGTTTATAAAAGAAAGATTACTTTAAGGGTTGGGAAAGAAAAGATTATTTTCAAAAGTGTTAAACCTACTAGTAGTATAATTAAAAGGGTCTGCATGCTAAGTTTGAGAGAAAGAATGGAACTTGATTTAGAAGCTAGGCTTATGGGAGAGACTTTGGTGCTGAATAGATCATTAGACCCTTTCTTGGAAGATTACATTGAATTAAATAATCTAAATGAACCATTTGAGCTTAGAAGAAATAGATATGTGTGAAAACACATATTTATTTTATATCAAAAATGGCCCTAAAAAGATAAAATTATGCATAAAATGCTTATATATTGCTTGTTTTGTCTTTGTGATTGTGTAGGTATGGATAGTGCAAATATCACAAGAAAACGGTCAAAGCCGGACAAACACGGACACGGGAAAGGAAAGAGTGAACAAGACCGGGGAATTTTATACAAGAAGGTCAAAAGTCAACTCAAAAGTCAAACCATTGGGTTAATTCTGGTCATCCTTAGTAAAACAAGTCACCCCAGGTCAAATTTAATAAAGAAAAAACAAAGATCCCAAAAATTCCCAAATAACCCTCCATTGTTAAACATATTTCAAAAAGAACCCTTAAAACCCTAACATCGTTATCTCTTTATATTATAAGAGATAACGGTCGTTATCTTAATTATTAACCCAAACCGAGCCCAATCTCTTTAAATACTAAAACCAAAGGCCAAAAATCCTTATCCCAAGACCCTAGTCAAATTCTCAAAACCAAACAGTTAAAAAGAAAAAAAGGCGCGTAATAGTTTTTTTACTATTCATCGTCTCTTTCATTTAACTATAAGCTCAAAACAAAGGGGAAATGGCAATTGACAGTGTGGCTTAGTAATTCAAGCATCAAGGTACAAGCTGGCAAAGGGAAACGTCATGAGAGGCTCTCATTGGTCGAAACCCACAAGGATTGACACGTGTAATTGACAAGAAGCACACCAATAATGGATATTTTGAACTAAATCTAGTGCAAAAGAAACACAAAAAGTCTGACACACGGAATGCCACATTGGCAATCCGTGTGCTCATCATTTAATCCAACGGTAATGAATGAGAATCCAATGATTGGAAAATTTTTTTTTAAACTAAAAAATAAAGTATAAATGGGAAGGGGTCGTGATCAAATGGATGAGGAGCGGGATAAGAAGACCTAGAAGCTTCAATTCAAGGCTCTAAATAACAAGGCTCACTCACTCACAAAGGGGGTCTGATCTTTTCCTTTTTAGCTTTTAGATAAGTAGCTTTTGTAATCTTTTAATTCTAAATGTAATTTTCTTATTAAAGCTTTTGTAATCTCCATTTTAAAGTCTTTTAATCTGTTTAAATCAATGAACTTAGTTATTTTATTAAATCTAAGTTTACTTAGTTTTTTTCTTAAATATCTAAAAGCTCTTGTTTTCTATAAGCTCTTAAATCAATCACAAGCTCATTATAAGCTTTCTTAGTCTCTAAGCTTATATTAGAGCTCAAATTGATCAATAATCTACTTAAATGTTTAAAATCAGAATACCTTTGATATAAATATGGATTTGAGCTATTTGGATGATAAGCTTACAAAGGAAGAGCTTATGGGACTTTTACTAGCTTATCCTTGTGATAAGCTAGAGTTGTAGAATAGCTCCTCAGCTTTAAATCCTTTGTTTAGCTAAGACAATTAGTAAGTCCATCTTACCTTTTTTTTCTTAATACGCTAGATTTAAATCTGCTTAATTTGCTTATTTACTTGCTTGTTTATGTTTTTAATTGTTTTTTGTATCTTATTAGTTAAGTTTGATAATCGAATTCTAAGTTTTTTTTAATATAGATCTTAGTTTTCTTCATATTGTCTCATAAATCAATAAAAATCCAAAAATATTAGCATAACTAGTAGCTTAATGATTCTGCTTATTGATTTGTTGGTATAAGCTTATAAGGTCAGGCTAATAGTGTTTGTTATCTGGTAATACAAGTTTTATTCCATTATATTTAAATTTTCAAAGCTTGAAATTGACTTTGAAAGAGTTTAAAGGGGTGATTGTGCATAGCATTACTAACACAAGGTTAGTACAGCAAGTGCCATTTGTCTTTAGAATTTTTGTTACATCTTCAAAGCTAAGTCTGTTAATGCGAGGTTAATTAGTTTAGGTTTAGAGTAAATTAGGTTTGATTAGTTAGTTTGATATGAGTCATAAACTGTAAGTGTTATCTGTAAAAATAGCTTAATTCAGTCTAGATTTAGTAATTGCTTAAGTGCCTTATTTTTATGTTTTATAGTGTGTTAGGAATGTTTTCTTGGGGTTTGCCAATAGAAGTATTTTGCGTATTGGTCAGCTCAGTGGCAAACTGCACCAGATAAGAAAATAGAAAAAAGGCCTTTTTCATCATCAATTTTCAGTAGGATAAAAGTTTGTTCTTGAGATTTTGTATTTTCAGCATCCCAGTAGATAAGGTTCATAGTTAATCGATTTCAATTGTTGTCCATAAAAAGTTTCTTTTGCATTATCTGATTTAGCTTTTAAAATACCTTAATCTTTTTCAAATCAAAAATATAACTCACCATTCACTTGAGTATTCTGTCTGATTTTAAAGCACTTTTCAATATGCTCTTGTTTTCCAAATTTCTTTTAAAAAGCATTTCCAAATAGCCACTAAGTCAAGCTTTCAGAAAATACAAGTTTCATGTCTCAAAATGCTTATTTGATAACTTAAAAATAAGCCACAAGTTAGCCTTTGGTCTGTTTGGTTCACAGTTTGGTATAAGTGTTAATTAGTAAATTTTTAAGCATATGGTTTTGTCTTTTGAGCTATTCATGAGTAGAAGTACTTAACTTTGATTTTCAGCTTATGGCTTGTGATTTGTGCTAAATTCTAGCTTAAAATAGCTTTATAGGTTATTCTTAAGTTAGTGTATGCCTATTTAGTCATTATTACTAGCTTACCTTAGATTTTAGCTTATTAAGTTTAGTCAAAAGCTTAAAAATATAGTTAAGTCTAATCTGTCAAGTTTTAAGCTGTTTTTCAGCTTATTTAGTGCTTTTCAATAATAGTTGTTTTTATTAAAGTAGCTTATTCTAAGCTTATCTACAACTTTGCTTTTTAAACTTTTCAAAAAAAAGGGAAGATGGAAGTTGGGGGTGAGCAAGGCTCGAACCCCCGACCTCAACATCCTCACCTTTTATAACACCTCACAACACACACTCCCGTCCAACGTGCCCTGGGGTCTTTTTCATTTTTGTAATGCAAAATCAATTCCTTATATGCACTTTAGCTCTTTAGGTATAATAAGCTGTTTTGGCTTATTTCACAGCTTATTCGATAAGCTGTGATTCCCAACTTATTTTTCTTAGATTCCTTATTGTTCAAGCTATTTTTCATATTTTTTTCAGAATTTTTATAAAACGTTTAGTATTTTTTATATTTAATTTTCTTTAAAATCGTTTTTAATTCATAAAAAATTATAAAAAAGTCAAAAAAAATATAATTCTTTTTTAGAAAATTTTCTTTTATCATATAGTTCCTAGGAAAAATAGTTTTGCTTCCATAGGGTTTAATTTGCAAAATTTCATTTTTTTAAAGAACGGGATTCGTTCCCGTTCACGTTTTTCGTATTTTTAAGCTCAAATCAACTCCGTTTTCATTCTAGTTTTCTTTAATCGTACTTTTTAGTCAATTAGGGTTAGTTAAAAGTGAAAAAAATTCATTTTAGGTTTATTTTAAAAATTTAGGGTTTTTAGTTCCCGTTTTATTTCCCGATTTGCGTTTTTAGTTAAAATTTACCTTCCCGTATTAATTTCTCATAGTTAGGTTTAATTGTCCTTTTAATTGCTCACTTTTAGGATTTAAGAAAACAAATCATCTTCGAACCAATTCAAATCATTGTCCAAATAACAAACGCGGTCTCAATTTCATAAATCTTCGAGGAAAACGACCCGGTAATCACTTACCGGTAAATATACGTATTATATTATATATATTTGTGAGAATTTTCCTTACTACTTTTGTCCTCAAGGGTAGTTTGGTAATTTTCTATACTTATATTATTATACGTGTATAAAACTACAATCAATTTTTGGCGCCGCTGCCGGGGATTTGTGATTAAGATTCCTTCGTTTGCAGTTTGTTGATCGTGATTTGGAGAACCTTTCGTCTTTGAAAGTTACGCTTTTAAGAAAATCAAAAAAAAAAATTAAAAATATAAAAAGTAAAAAATATTTTTCTTTTCTTTTTAGTATAAGTAGAAGATTAAACAAAAAGACAAAAATATTTGCTCTTCCGGATTTTTCGATTTTTCTCGTTAATTTGTGAATATAAAAATTTACAAAGTTGGTAAAAGAACACCAACAAATAATACCTTCAACTGAGGTATTATCCATCAATAAGTTCCCGAACCAAAGATAATTTTTTTTTACCGTTTGTGTCACTTACGAAAAAGGCGCACCTCTTTTGTAAAATTTATTTTACTTAAGAGAGTTACCCTAAGTTTGTTGATTATTCGGTAAACAAAAATATTTAGTTTTCTTATTTCTTTTCTCATTTTAATTTTGTTTAGTGCATGCCCACTAGAAATTCCTATTTTTCAAATAATTCAAACGTAACCATTCCGAGACGTCGAAATAAAGGACGTGCTCCAAACATAGTCGAACCCGAGCTTCGTACTATCGTTGCACCAATGGCGGAATGTACAATGGAAGAACTGCTCCAAGCACCCACGGAAGGGTACGAAGAAGCTATCGTTTTACCGGAAATTAATGCTGATCATTTTGAGATTAAGATGAATTTGTTACAATTGGTTCAAGCAAACCCGTTTCACGGTTTAGAGAACGAAAATCCTCATGCTCATATCAATAGTTTCAAAAGAATTACCTTAACTCTACGATTTAGGAATGTGCCAAATGATGCGATTAAGCTAATGATGTTTCCTTATTCACTTGAGGGGGCTGCTAAAACTTGGTACGAGAAAGAACCTCCTAATTCAATCTTGACTTGGGAGGATCTCGTTATCAAATTCGTGAATAAATTTTTCCCTCCTTCGAATCTAGGGAAAGTGATAGTAAGACGGATGAGAGAATTGATAAGCTTGCGGATCAACTTTCGACCTTAGTCGAGATTGTTTCTAAGAAAGTTGTCACTCCCGCTCCGGTTAAAGCGGTTGAGGAAACTTG
>BQNB010165481.1:0-14216 GCA_026074375.1 Tanacetum coccineum | reverse complement strand
GATTATGTTTATCAATTTATACTCGTTTACGTGCTTAAATATGCACCTATCATTCAACTGGGTCTAGTCCTACATAATTAATGTGCTGCAACTTCGGTGTTGTGTGGGGATAGGCTAAGAGTCCGGGATAGCTCTCCATATCCACAAGTAAGTTAGTAAAGTCTCCATGAACTAGGGTTTAATAAGATAACCATTATTAATCTCCTAAGATAGATTGTAATCAGCAAATAAAATACTTTATGCGGATGCGTTAATTGTGACAGGATTCAACGTGTCTAGGTCTTAGGAAGAAGTATCGCCTAAGTCTGGGAATGATACACCCCTTCGAGATAAGACAATCATTGCACTAATAAACAAAATTTGCGTTTTATCGGATTATTCATGGTTGATATGTTTTCCTTACATTAGTACTTGACCATTCCTCTATCATTTGTTTATCTTCTTGTGTGTGTTTATTGCTTTATTTGTCATCAAAACCTTAGGTTAGATACTCAAAATCGTGCCAGTCTCTCAGGCTGAAACCCCCTTTATCATTAGCTTAGGTTTAACAAAAATTAGATTAATTTAGTACTAACATAGATAACCAAAATATTGATAAATTAGATATTAACGCTCTCGCTCTTAGTGATCGACACCCTATTTACCAACGAAGCTACATCTTGACCAGGTACACTGCCCGTTAGAGTGTTGTTTTAGGTATATTCGACATAAAATAAATAGTAAAACTTGATAATAAAAAATAACACCTACACGACGACACATCAAGTTTTTGGTGCCGCTGCCGGGGAGTGAAGTTGTTTAATTCTTGTTTTTATTTGTGTTTTAGTTTAGTTTAAGTTTAGTTTAGATTAACTTGCATATTTGTGTGTTTGATTTTTACATTGTATATGTTTGCATTTTGTGTGTTTGTGTGTTTTTTCTGCATTATTACAGTCTTCTGTATATGGCGTGTTCAATTTATTGGATACGGCGAATAATTTTTTCAAACCAATACAACGTATTCGACTCTATCATCAATACGGCTTATTTAGTTTACTGAATACGACGTATTAGTCTATTTGACCGTTTTATTTCCTAGCTAATTATTATAGGTTAAAATGGAAGACCCCAACATTACTATGGAAGAGTATATCAAGCTTGAGGAAGAAAAAGCTCGGAGGCATGGTAAGGTGTATAACTGGGAAACTGCTACGTATGGTAAGATCTGGAATGATGAAGACGTTCACGACCTCAGATCTGTTGAAACTGAATTTCCAGCTATAGTCTTTAATGACACGTTAACATCTGAAGTAGTGCTCTCATGTGAACCTGCGGTAAGTCCTGTCACACCCCACCAAGGCGGAAACACGAGGCGTAACTTCATGGATATCATCACAACACAATGGTGTCAACAATAGAGAATCACTACATGCATAACTAAATATAAAAGACACGATGTGTCATGACAATACCGAAAACAAAGAAATCTTGCATTAATGAAAAAGGGTCTCATTAATACATAGACTTAACATGCCTCATAAACCTAAGAAATCAAACAACATTCAAGAAGAAACCAATAAACAAGTACGAAACAAAAATCAGAAGATATACTCCATATGCAATCCTAAGGTCTCTCTAACCACTTTTACCTTCAAAACCCTCAACATACTCACCTGAAAATGATGCTTAAAAACGTCAACACAACGGTTGGTGAAAGTCATAGGTTTACGACACACAATTCAAGCTTTAAATAAATTACTATGATTATAAAAAGAGAACATGGCAGGACAGTTAAGCTAACTATTATACAGGCTAACATGTATTCGTCCAAAACAACCAAATCTAGGAAGGAACATATACAACGATCCAAGTCCCGAAGTCCGTCACAGTCATAGGTAAGAACATTACCCGAAGTCAAAGTCATAGGTAAGAACATTACCCAAAGTCAAAGTCATAGGTAATAACATTACCTGAAGTCATCATCACAAAGTAGTGGTAGGAACTTTACCCCCGATCCAAAGTCATAAAATTTAGCACATAACATATAATAGCTACATAAAAGTCCATGCGTCAATTAAAACCACATAATCACAGCAATTAAAACATTTCAAAATATATTTTGCATCATTTCCATCCCAAGAAAACATATTAATATGGGACTATGAAACTCACCTGATGCTCATCTACTTGACAGAATCTTGCACACAATCTAAACATAACAAAAACACACGTTACACTCGGTTAGGCTAATGCCCAAGCCAATGTAACAATCATATGATGGACTTCCTAGCCCGTGATACTAAGTTTATAATCCTTTAATTATATCTCTCATATCATTTCCATACCCTATATAACCTTAACATTAACATTCTAATTTATTAGTTTCTGGCGAAATTGCAGTCCACTTATATGACACAATAAAATACTAAAACATTGTTGATGGTTCTCCTTTACATCCCCTAGATCCCCATTAAGTTGTGTGCCACCTGTGATTTTTTAGAAAAAATAATATTAGCGAAACTATTTTATAAATAATCATCATACAAAGTACTCAGATTCGATATGAACCGCACACCAACAAAAGTATGACGTCCTTTAAAAATACTTAGAACATGTTTTAGCGTTAGCCTTGAATGGAGTTATAGACACCTAAAATATGACATCCAATTTTTGGCTAACCCTAATTTGAATTTTAAGTAGGGGTATTACTCCCCGAAATCAGACCCAAATCTGACCTGAATTTACTGTTTCGACGACTTTTCTTGCGAAAATTATTTGACTAACTTCCCGACCTCAAAACCTTTTGGGGCCGGACTTTTTGGAAACTAGACTCTCTAGACTTATCAATGGATATAAGATTCATAAAGAAAAACGTTTTTATCAATAAGATAACTTCAGTTGAACACTGCCCTAAAATCTGCCAAACTCTAAATCATATATTAACGCGATCTAACGCTAACCGATCTCACCAACATGCTTATAATTCATCACTAATCACCACTAATTAGTCTAACATTATTAATTTACAGGTTTTATGAAACTCTAATTTATCCATCACTTTATTGTTACATGAATTAAAAAGAAAATTAAAACAATTAGGGTTTATGAACATACCTAAAACCTTGATTTTGATACACAAAATCACCACTTGATTCTTGATAAAAAAATATTTTTTTCTTTCTTCTTGGTCTTGGCCGGTCGAACAAAAGGGAGAGGGAGGGGAGAAGGGTTTTGGTATTTATAGATTTTATAATTGTGTTTGAGATAAATACAAATTAGAATTTGATTTGGTTTAAAACTTTGTTTCCTTTTTCCCTTTTCCTTCCCAAAACCGGCGGTCAAACACCCCTATATATTTATTTTTATATTTTTTATTATTATTATTATTTACATAATAAACCCTTAATTTTGACATTTTTATAGAAAACCTTTTATTTATCTTTAAACCTTTTAAATTAAAACTAAATTAAATAACTATAAATAAATTTCATTTCTAATTTTTATTTTACTAACTTAATAAAACTAAGTTCTAATTTCTATATTTTCTAAACTAAACTTTTAATTTTTACTACTACTAACACCTTAAAGATAGATAATTCGTTACATATACTTTTAATTACGTGCACACTTAGACAAATTATACCATCATTTCATTGTTACTGAATGTGAACAAAATAGAAATGCCCATAACAACCTTAAACTGCAATAATAATGAGCCGATCACGCTCTATGGATTGGTAGCGAACTCACATATGCTATAAAACATTAATTATATAGCACATAATGATGTTCAAGCCAATACTAACGGTTTGATTAACCTGCTCAAGGCACAGTTGTCACAGTATTCCCTCCTTAGGGAAATCTCATCCCGAGAATTAACTACTAGATTCACCAGCATTATCAACAAACAGTTGGGGATACCTAGCTTTCGTACGGTCCTCGCGCTCCCATATGAACTTAGGGCCACGCTTTGAATCTCATCTAACTTTCACGATCGGACACCCACTGCTTACAACTTCGCTTGCCCATACAAGGGTACAAATAGCAGCGTAACAACTCTAAGCAAAAAAATAAACCTCCAACTACATGAACATCGCCTGTCTTCGAGGAAACTCGTCAAAAACCCTAACCCCGCAACTCATCAAACAAGAACTGTCTTGGAACTAAGTTATGAGTTGTTACAAAGCTCAATGTTCTTGAAGAATCGGCTCGACTTCGAGTTTATTCAAAATATAACATTAACCAAACCTCATAAGGACATTTAAGGGTGCACTAAGGTCTACCAGTAAGCCTATGTACCCAACTTTAATTAGTACTTCTAATTCTAACTTGCTCAATGAGTACGTGTGGATACTTAGTTTTCATAAAATCCTCATAACCTCGCTTCGAGTTCCAGCAAACTTTAACTATCGAAATCCTACTAGGCTTCAATTTTTAACCCACGATTCGATAATGTTTTTTTCTTGACAGGTTCTTCAACAAAACAAAGAGTTTTGTGTACTTTAATTCTTTCCAAAGGCACGTGCATATTTGCATCCGTCTAATACTCCTTTAAATTTGAAACACATCAAATACACTACTAAATGCACTACATCTTTCCAAAATGCATTACATCTTTCTAAGACGACACTTCCAACATCACTTTATCACCAACTTCAACTCTAAATGTTTACGCATATTGCCAACATAGCTCTTTTGGCATCCTCCTAGCCGCTCGTGTGTTCGGACTCGAGTCTTTTCTTTAATCAATATCACCTTATTTGTTGTCTCTTGTACCAATTCTGGTCCAATCGACTGAATTTCTCCAATTTCCGCCCAAGAACATGTGACCACACTTCCTTCCTTACAATGCATTCTTATGAGACATCAACACCCGAATGATATCTATTTATTAGAAAACTCCGTTAGGGTAGAGAGTATTTAGTATTACACAAAAAAGCAATCAATTCACGCCCGCTCTTAATCATATCCTTAAAGGGGGGGGGTCTGAATGGTACACTCACTTTGTCTGTCCGTTTGAGGATGTTAAGTCGTACGCATGTTTAGCCGTGTTCCCAATGCCTTCTGCAATGTCTACAAAGCGCTGTTGGACTTAACAAGACTTCATGGTTTCTTAGAAGTTACTGTGCTCAGGTACATAATGAATAATTATGCTAAGTGGTTAGTTACTGGTATGTTATAATGTTGTCACCGCTAGTAACTATGTTAGTATAATTTAGTCTGATGCATAAAGTTACTACTGTTAGTTGAAAGTTAAGCCTGTCTCAGTGTTGAAGACTATAAATATAAGCTAAGTGTTAGTGCTGATGGTAGTAAATGTTAAGACTGCTTGTACAAGTTACTCGATTGTTATGAGTATTATATTACGTTACTGCTAGGTACTAAATAATTATTAAGCTTATGTTTATTAGTGATGCTGGTAGAAAAGATTACAAACATTATTACAATGCTTGAAGACTTTCTACTGTCCAAGAGGATAAAGACGAATTAAACGAGTAAAGGGTTGTTTTGGGAGAAAAGATTACTATGTGAAGATAAGTGTTGAGATATTTATGTACAAGATATACATGTAATGTATTTATTTAAAAGTGATTATGATTTGTTTAGGAAAAGTTTAAGATATTTAGGATTGTATTGTAAGCGACTAGGACCTCTTATCGTCTATTAAAAGGTGGTCTAGGGTTTAGTTGAGATATCGGTTATAGTATTCCTAGTTGTCAAGTCGATTAGAAAAATCTTCAAGGTTGTAACCCTATGTATACTAGTGAAGGAGACTGTATTATGGATTAGATAATATTAGGATCGTTTGGTTATATCTTTGTTTGTCAAGATTACATGTTTATTTCATATACTTCTAGGTATTAAGGTGTAGATTCTGCTACACTTTAATATAACGTAAAAGAGTTTCTACGTCAACTTATTTTGGATTTATCCAAAGGTAATTTAACCTTAGACTATTTAAGACAATCGATCGAGGTTTGGGATCAACAGCCGGGAGTAAATCATTCCACCACGATCGAAAGATTATCGACTCATGCACTCATGCTTGTATAATCTCATTAGTGTAAAGTCGCGCCATATTCTCCATTTCTAAATATATTCATGTACTACCATGTAATTGGCATACTTAGTCAGTTTATCAACTATTACCAATTCGTATCATGTACTTCTTCATCTAGGTCAAAAATTGATGATAAAATCCATTGTTCATCTCTTATCCCACCTCCATTCGGATATCTCGAGCTGTTGCAATAAACCCAAAGGTCTTTGATGTTTCAACATTCACCTTTAAACAAGTCAAACAATTGCTAACATAGGTAGCAATATCCTTTCCATACATGGCCACCATACATACCTCTAAGGTTATAGTACGTCTTATCCGCTCCCGAATATACAAAGTACCTTGATGCATGAGCCTCGTCCACCATTAATGACCTTACACTTCTTAACAATGGATCCCATAGTTGGTTCATAAAGTACAACCACCATCTTCCTTACTTTCCATTTGTTGATCTAAACCGTGTAATATTTCTGCTGGCTTGTTCTCTTCCTTGAATGCCTCACTCTAGGCTGCCAGTACCATCCTTTTAACTCTAGACTGAATGGTCATAGCCATTGTTCGTAGACGTACAGGTTTCACTCGCTCCTTCCTACTCAGTGCTCTTACTACGATGTTCGCCTTTCCCAAATGGTAGTGAATCTCACAATCATAGTCACTAAGAAATTTAACACCCAACTTCTCTTTCGCATATTGAACTTCGTCTGGTCAAATATATGCTGAAGATTCTTATGATCCGTGTAGATAACACTGTTTATTCCATACAAGTAATGTCTCCAGGTCTTAAGATCAAACACTATTGCTCCAAATTCTTGGTCGTGCATAGTATAATTCTTCTCATGGATCTTCAACTATCGCAATACCTATGCAAACTTCGAGAAGTTCAAAATCAACTGTCGATAGTACCTGCCAATCCTAAGAACAGTCATATCTTGGTTCGTGTCTTAGGTACTTTCCAATTCTTCACTACTTCTATCTTACTAGGGTCTACGTGAAAACCACTATTGTTGACTACTTGCCCGAAGAAATATACTACTTGTAGCTGAATCTCACCGTTGGAAACTGGCAAACAAACTCCTCTTTCTTCACAACTCCAACCCAACTTCAAATATACTATCAGTGCTCCTACTTTTGACTTGGTATCTGAGAATATTGTCTAATGAAAATAATGACAAAGTTGGTCCAGATATGGCTTGAACCCGGTTCATACAACCGGCTGATCGCATGTCAACCAAAAGGCATAACCATAGACTCAAAGTGTCCATACCGCGTCCTAAATGCAGTCTTTGGAATACCTCTTTCGTGCTCTCTCAGCCGATGATAACCAAATCGAAAATCTATCCTAAAGATATAACGAGAATCTTGTAACTGGTCGAACAAGTCGTCGATCCTGGGGATATTCTTGATGGTCAGCTAGTCCAACTCTTGATAGTCTATGCACATTTGAAATGAATCGTCCTTCTTCTTGAACAACACAGGTGCTCCCTCATGAGAGTGACTTTATCGATAAAAACATATATCAAACGATCCTAAGGGATACTGAATATTGAATAGGGTAGCAAACGATATCGAATCAAGGTATAAAAATATAAAGGGACTTTCACATCTGGAATAGTTGCGGTTCAACTATCATAAGAATCATTAACAAAGAAAAGATTCTAATAATATGTTACGCTAGAAACCACATAACGAAAGACCTACCGAGCATCCACAACAAAAGAACAATAACGTATAACATTAGTATCAAGATTGATAAATGACAAAGATAAGATTCTTTTTACCAATACCGATTTACTCCGAACGGAAACCAAACTAACATACTATTTTTATTAACAATCCATTTAGAATAATAAGAAAGTCGTTTTAATTTTAAAAAATCATTAAAACACTCGTCTTTAAATTATAATTTATATAAATTCATTTTAATCTGGTGTTGTCATACAAATCCAGAGTTAATTATTTAACCGTGTATCGCATCTTCCATATAAATTACTTTAAAACATCCTTTTTTAATTTCTAAAATTTATCAAAAAACAAGATATTAAAAAAATATTATATATTACTTATTCATAGATTTATTCATCCAGAAGAGCAATAGTTATAGTTTTGTCAGTCAACCAATTTCATATTGTTTCCAAAATTTATTGTAAACATAGTTTCTAAATACACAATAAGGAGACATTTCCATAAAAGTGTTAGTATATTCATAAAAATCACTTTCAAAATAGTTTTCCCTTAACAACCATCAAGATATACTTCAAAAGGCTTTTAATCATCGACATTAATCATAATATTATGTTACTCAAACAAAGGACATAGTAATACAAAAGAGATTGTAAAATACGTAAAGACTCTCTAACATATTTTATTGTTTGAAAGCTACAGAAGAAAGTACCATGAACCAATATAGTCAGAATAAGTGAAGCGAACATGCCAGAGAAATTCTACGAAGACTTACGAAAACATAAAGAAAGAACGTAAAGATATCCGTTCTTTACGATCAAAAGAAAAACATAGAAAAATGTCTTAGTACTAACATGCTCGCAACATTTTAAGATAAACAAAAGGATATATTACAGAATGGAGTTAATGATCTGCACTAATACTTAGGAACAATTAGGCCTTAAAATAAAATTCTTGATACTCATACGAGTACTCAATACAACGAAAGACCCATGGAGACGTACCAATATCTAAATTAAGCAGATCCGTAACATCCAATATTCATTAAAAACATGAGTGCCGAATAGAAAAAGTTAGATCATCCATACCGCCATGAGTACTGAACAGGAATGGCTAAAATGGTTTTATATATCCGAGCAAATAATTGAGCAGACGAACAAACTCAATAATCGTAATAATAGCAATAACGAGTATCCAGGGTATCCGTAAGCGATAGATAGAAGGAAAACTTACTAACTTGATACTATTCCTAATACAACCGCACATAAAATAACATCTTACACTACCAACTAACAAGTAAAACGATCAGATGCAATCTTGCTGATGGTCACAACTCTACGTGTGTGAGGCCTTTATAATTTTGTTGGCCACCCCTAATTATAATTGCATCCTTTCACATGATATACTTACTTACAAGACTAAACCTCTCAATGAAACGGCACAAATAAGCACTATCGACATTGCACCATCTTAAACCACTCCAACTAATAACACAGAAAAGGATGGTCCTCAAAGAAAATGACTTACTTATCCAAAGATAAAATCGTAACAACATAAAGTAACGAGTCTCGCTGCGCCTCCAAAATATGAAATATCCGCCACCCCCCCCCCCCCCCCCCCCCCCCCCCCCCCCCCCCCCCCCCCCCCCCCCCCCCCCCCCCACAGGAATAATCTTTAGCATCAGGATCGAGGTAAAAAGATGGTTTTTTTTTTTATTTTTTTTTTTTCGAATAAACTTATGCTGGGGCCTCGCTTGGGTTTGACTTTGCCTTCGCCAAGAGTCCACCAGACATCGCGGGTCCATGTAACTACCGAGCATTTGATAAGCGACCAAATTACCCTATCTCCTGTAGTTCCATAAGAGGGTCTTCCCATTGGCTCCTCTTTTGAATCTTCTATAGCGCTAAGTCCAATTAGGAAAATAGTTTCCCACAAAACCTCTTACGATAAGGGAGACTAGCTATAAAAGTAAGGAATTAATATATAATATTAGGTAATAGTGACAAAATAGCTAAATATAAAGGTTAGGCTCCAAATAAGATAATAAAGCTATATAATTAGGCAGAAAGTATAACAGTTATGATACTAAATACTTATGCCCTAAAATGCATTTATATGAAGGACTCCTAGATTATAGTCTAGGCTCAACCACCTACTTCTCTATAACCAAAGGCTTTGATACCAATCTGTCACACCCCACCAAGGCGGAAACACGAGGCATAACTTCATGGATATCATCACAACACAATGGTGTCAACAATAGAGAATCACTACATGCATAACTAAATATAAAAGACACGATGTGTCATGACAATACCAATACCAAAAAAATTTGCATTAAGTGAAAAGGGTCCATTAATACATAGACTTAAACAATGCTCATAAACCTAAAGAAATCAAACAGATTCATGAAGAAGCCAATAAACAAGTACGATAAAAATCAAAAGTTAGACTTATATGCAATCCTAAGGATCATCTGCACACTTTTTAGCTTCAAAACCCTCAACATTCTCACCTGAAAATGATGCTTAAAAACGTTAACACAATGGTTGGTGAGAGTCACAGGTTTACGACACACAATTCAGGCTTTAAATAAATTACTATGATTATAAAAAGAGAACATGGCAAGATAGTTAAGCTAACTATTATACAAGCTAATATGTATTCGTCTAAAACAACCAAATCTAGGACGGAACATATACCACGATCCAAGTCCCGAAGTCCGTCACAGTCATAGGTAAGAACATTACCAGAAGTCAAAGTCATAGGTAAGAACATTACCCGAAGTTAAAGTTATAGGTATGGTATATTTACCGAGTCAAAAGTTATGAGGTAAGAACATTACCCGAGGTTCAAAAGTCATAGTAAGGAAACATTCCCGAAGTCAAATCATCTCAAAGTAATGGGTAGGAACGTTACCCCCGATCCAAAGTCATAACATTTAGCACATAACATATAATAACTACATAAAAGTCCATGCGTCAATTTTAATACACATAATATTAGAAATTAAAAACATTTCAACAAGAATTTTGCATATTTACCCTCATCCCAGATAAACATATTAAAAATGGGACTATGAAACTCACCTAATGCTCAGCTACTTGACAGAATCTTGCACACAATCTAAACATAAGAAAAACACAAGTTACACTCGTTTAGACTAATGCCCAAGCCAAGGTAACAATCATATGATGGACTTCTAGACCTTATACTAAGTTTATAATCCTTTAAATACATCCCTCATATCATTTTCATACCCTATATAACCTTAAGCACTAACTTCCAATTTTTCAGTTTCCGGGAGAAATTTAAAGTCACTTTATGACCACAAATAAAATACTAAAACACCTAGTTGATGGTTCTCCTTACATCCCCTAGCTCCCCAATAAGTTGTGAGCTACTGTGATTTAAAAAAAAATATTAAGTGGAACTATTTTATAAAAATTCATCATTACAAAGTACTCAGATTCAGATCTGAACGCACACCAAAACGTTTGACGTCCTTAAAAATACTTAGAAAATGTTTTAACGTTAGCCCTTCGAACTGGAGTTAATAGACACCTAAAATATGACCTTTGATTTTTGTATAACCTTAATTTAAATTTTAAGTAGGGGTTTTACTCCCCGAAATTAGACCCAAATCTGACCCGAATTTACTATTTCGACAACTTTTCTTGCAAAAATTATTTGACTAACTTCCCGACCTCAAAACCCTTCGGGGCTAGACTTTTTGGAAACTAGACTCTCTAGACTTATCAATGGACATAAGATTCATAAAGAAAAATGTTTTTATCATTAAGATAATTTCAGTTGAACACTGCCCTAAAATATGCCAAACCCTAAATCATCAATATTAACGCGATCTAACCAACCGATCTCATCAACATGCTTATTATTCATCACTAATCACCCCTAATTAGTCTAACATCATTAATTTACAAGTTTTATGAAACCCTAATTTATCCATCACTTTATTGTTACATGAATTAAAAAGAAAATTAAAACAATTAGGGATTATGAACATACCTAAAACCTTGAATTTTGATACACAAAATCACCACATGATTCATGGATAAAGATAATATTTTTTTGTCTGTCTTCTTGTCTTGGTGCGGTCGATCAAAAGGGAGAGGGTGGGCAGAAGGGTTTTGGAACGTTATAGATTTTACAATTGTGTTTGAGATAAATACAAATTAGAATTTGATTTGGTTTAAAACTTTGTTTCCTTTTTCCTTTTTCCTTCCCAAAACCGGCGGCCAAACACCCCTATATATTTATTTTTATATATTTTTTATTATTATTATTAAAACCCTTAAATTTTGACATTTTTTTTATAAAAACCTTTATTTATTTTACCTTTCAAACCTTTTAAATTAAAACTAGATTAAATGACTATGAATAAATTTCATTTCTAATTTTATTTTACCAACTTAATAAAACTAAGTTCTAGTTACTATATTTTCTAAACTAAACTCTTAATTTTATTAACTACTAACACTTAAAGACATAAATACGTATACATATACATATAAATACGTACACACATAGAATTATACCATCATTTTTATTGTCACTAAAATGTGAACAAAAATGAAATGCCCATAACAACCATAAACTCAATCACAATAAGACGATCACGCTCCATGGATTGGTAACCAAACTCACATAAGATCACATAAACACATAATTATATAGCACATAATGATGCTCAAGTCAATACTAACGGTTTGACTAACCCGCTCAAGGCACAATTGTCACAGTATCCCCTCCTTAGGGAAATCTCGTCCCGATATTTAACTACTAGATTCACCAGAATTAGCATCAAACAGTTAGGGATACCTTGCTTTTATACGGTCCTCGCGCTCCCATGTAAACTCAGGACCACGCTTTGAACTCCAACGCACTTTAACAATCGAAATCTTACTACGTTTTAAAGTCTTAACCTCACGGTCTATAATCTCTACATGTTCCTTGACAAAATGAAGAGTTTTGCTAATCTTGATTTCGTCCAATGGTACATGCAAATTAGCATCCACCAAACACTTTTTCAAAATTAACACATGGAATGTGTCGTGCACCTCACTCAATTCCTTAGGCAACCTTAAACTATACGCCACAGGGCCAATCCTTTTAAGGATTTCAAATGGTCCTACATACCTCGGTGCCAACTTACCTTTCTTCCCTAAACGCATCACGCCTTTCCAAGGCAACACTTTCAGTAACACTTGATCTCCAACCTCAAACTCTAGGGGCTTGCGCCTATTGTCAGCATAACTCTTTTGACGATCTCTTGTCGCTTTGAGCTTCTCCTTGATCAGAACTACCTTGTCAGTCATATCTTGAACCAACTCGAGCCCAATCAAACTACTTTCCTTAATCTCAGCCCACAGAACGGGCGACCTATATTTCCTTCCATGCAATGCTTCAAACAGAGCACACCGTATGCTCGAATGATAACTATTATTGTAAGAAAATTCTGCTAACGGTAGGTGTACATCCCAATTGCCACCAAAATCTATCACACACGCCCTTAACATATCCTCCAAAGTCTGAATTGTACGCTCGCTTTGTCCATCCGTTTGAGGATGATAAGCTATACTCATATCTAGTCGTGTCCCTAAATCCTTTTGCAATGTTTGCCAAAATCGCGATGTAAAACATCTATCTTGATCCGAAATAATCGACACGGGAACTCCGTGTCGAGCGACTATCTCATCGACGTATAACCTTGCTAGTCTCTCAGTACTATAATCCTCTCGCATTGCCAGAAAGTGAGCCGACTTAGTCAGCATGTCGACTATTACCCAAATCATATCTTACCCACTCTTTGTCTTAGGTAACTTGGTGATAAAATCCATAGTGATCTTATCCCACTTTCATTCGAGTATCTCGGGCTGTTGCAATAATCCTGAAGGCCTTTGATGTTCTGCCTTCACCTTAGAACAAGTTAAACATTTGCTAACATAAGTAGCAATGTCCTTCTTCATTCCTGGCCACCAGTACATATCTTAAAGATCATGGTACATCTTATCCGCTCCAGGATGTACAGAGTACCTAGTATTATGAGCTTCGTCTATAGTTATCGTTCGCACACCTCCTACTAACAGAACCCATATACTGTCTAAAAAGTATAAACTCCCATCTTCTCTCCCTTCCATCTGTTGATCCAGACCATGTAGCCTTTCTGAAAGCATGTTCTCTTGCTTGAACGCCTCGCTTTGGGCTGCCACTACCATTCCCTTTATTCCAGGCTGAATAATCATAGCCATTGCTCACACACGTCTAGGTTTCACTCGTTCCTTCCTACTTAATGCATCCGCCACCACATTCGCCTTTCTCGGGTGGTAGTGAATCTCACACTCATAGTCACTAAATAACTCAATCTACCTCCTTTGATGCATATTCAACTTCTTCTGATCGAATATGAGTTGGAGGCTCTTATGATCCGTATAGATAACACTCTTCCTACCATATAAATAATGCCTCTAAGTTT
>BQNB010165478.1:0-14216 GCA_026074375.1 Tanacetum coccineum | reverse complement strand
AGCCAGTTGTTGCAGGAAATCAATCTAATGGTAGTGCAGGTACAAAAGCATGTGATAATGCAGGTAAAGCTAGAGTGGAGACAGTACCTGGCAAAGATCACTTACTGCTACCATTTTTTACTCAAGAACCACTATTCTTCTCTAGTTTAAAGGATTCTCCTAATGCGGGATTTAAACCATCAAGGAGGAGGAAAAGAAGGATGCTAAAGCTCCAGAGAATGAAGATAGTGAGGTGCTAAATACAGAGGAGCCAATAGTTAATCAAGAGAAGGATGAAAATGTTAACAGTACTAACAATATTAATACTGTTAGTTCAACTGTTAATACTGCTAGCATAGAAGATAATGTTGTTGATGAGAATATAGTCTATGGATGTGTTGATGATCTAAATATGCCTAATTTGGAAGAAATTGACTATTCAAATGATAATGAAGGTGTTGGTGCAGAGGCTGACATGAACAATTTAGATACATTCATGCCTGTCGGTCCTATTCTAACTACCATAATTCACAAGGATTATCCAGTTGAACAAAACATTAGAGATATATATTCAGCACCTCAAACCAGAAGGATGACAAAGAGTGTGACTGAACATGGTATGTTTAGTTCAGTGCAACAGAGGATCAGCCACAAAGATTTTCAGAATTGTTTGTTTGCTTGTTTTATATCACAAGCAGAACCTAAGAAGGTAATCCAAGCTTTGATAGATCCAAGCTGGATAGAAGCAATGCAGGATAAGCTTCTACAATTCAAATTGCAGCAAGTTTGGACATTGGTGGATTTACCATATGGCAAGAGGGCCATTGGAACAAAATGGATCTACAGAAACAAGAAAGATGAGAGAGGTATTGTGGTTAGAAACAAGGCAAGGTTGGTTGCACAAGGTTACACTCAAGAAGAGGGAATAGATTATGATGAGGTTTTTGCTCCAGTTGCTAGGATTGAAGCAATTAGGCTGTTCTTAGCCTATGCCTCATTCAAAGACTTTGTAGTATACCAGATGGATGTGAAGAGTGCATTTCTGTATGGAAAGATTGAAGAGGAAGTTTATGTCTATCAACCTCCAGGGTTTGAAGATCCAGAGTTCCCTGACAGAGTTTATAAGGTAGAAAAGGCATTATATGGTCTACATCAAGCTCCTAGAGCTTGGTATGAGACTTTATCTACCTATTTATTAGACAATGGATTTCAGAGAGGTCAGATAGATAAGACTTTGTTCATTAAAAGAGTCAAAAGTGATATTCTACTAGTTCAAGTATATGTTGATGATATCATTTTTGGATCTACTAAAAAGGAGTTATGCACTGAGTTTGAGAAATTGATGCACAAGAAGTTCCAGATGAGTTCTATGGGTGAGCTCACTTTCTTTTTAGGACTACAAGTGACACAGAAAGATGATGGGATTTTCATCAGTCAAGACAAGTATGTGGATGAAATTTTGAAGAAGTTTGGTTTTTCAACTGTGAAGACAGCAAGTACACCTATGGAGACTTCAAAGCCTTTGATGAAGGATGAAAATGCTGAAGATGTTGATGTTCACTTATATAGATCAATGATTGGCTCATTGATGTATTTAACATCTTCAAGGCCTGATATAATGTTTGTTGTATGTGCTTGTGCAAGATTCCAAGTCACACCTAAAGTTTCACATCTTCATGCTGTGAAAAGAATCTTTAGATACTTGAAAGGTCAACCTAAATTGGGCCTTTGGTATCCTAAGGACTCACTATTTGATTTGGAAGCTTATACTGACAGTGACTATGTTGGTGCAAGTTTAGACAGGAAATCCACAACACGAGGTTGTCAATTTCTTGGAAGCAGATTGATTTCATGGCAATGCAAGAAGCAAACTATAGTTGCCAACTCTACTACTAAAGCAGAATATGTGGTTGCTGCTAGTTTCTGTGGACAAGTACTCTAGATTTAAAATCAAATGCTAGATTATGGATACAATTTCATGAATACCAAGATTTTCATTGACAATGAAAGCACCATCTGCATAGTTAAGAATCCAGTGTTTCACTCAAAGACTAAGCACATTGAGATTAGACATCATTTTATCAGAGATTCCAATGAGAAGAAGCTTATTCAGATGATCAAGATTCACACAGATCAGAATGTTGCAGATTTGCTCACAAAAGCATTTGATGTTGGCAGATTTCAATATCTGATTGCAAGTATAGGAATGCTTAACCTCTGAAGTATTGATTGAGGGGAGGTTAATTGTGTTCATATGCAGCAGATTATACACAAATGATGATTGAAAAGGAATGCAAAAGCTGCTAAGGATGGAAATTTGAGTTAGTGCTGGTAACTTCAAGTTTCTGCTGTTAAGTATAATTAGTGCTGCTAGTTATACTTAATACTGCTAAGTTAATACTGTTAGTTATACTTAATATGGTTAAGTATAACTAATATTGTGAGAATTAAGAGAAATCGAAAAACAGACAGAGAGAATTATGAGCAAAAAGAATTGAGAGAAAATCAAAAACAGACAGAGAGAATTATAAGTTAAAAGAAATGAGAGAAATTGGTGAGCATAAAAATAGAAAGAGAGATGTGTGAAACAAAAATAGAAAGAGTGACTTTGTGAGCTAAAAGAATTGAGTGAAATAGTGAGCTAAAAAATAGAAAGATAGACTTTATGAGTTAAAAGAATTGAGAGAATTGGTGAGAATGAAAAACAGAAAGAGAGATATGTGACATAAAAACAGACAAAGGGATTGATGTGTTGTTGTATAGGTGTTATTTATGATTATCAGGTTTTACATTTATATTTAGCCGACTAACCTAAAGACAACACTTAAACGGGCAGAGTACCCGGTCAAGATGTAGCTTCGCGGTAAGTAGGGTGTCGAACACTAAGAGTGAGAGTTAACCTATTATTCTATCAGTATTTTATTCTATCTAGATTAGTCTAATTACTAGTTAAACCTATGTTATACATATTTACTAGAGGTAAAAATAGGGTTTTCAGCCTGAGAGACTGGCACAGGTTTATGGTGACAAATATCAATTCTGAGCACAATACACACTAAAACAAATAAACACAAGATAAAAAAGAGAAACAAGCCGAATAATAGAAAACTATATTAACCATGTTAAATCTGATTAAATGCTGGTTTGATTAATTAGTGCAATGGCTGCTTATCTCGAGGCGGCATATCATTCTTAAGACTTAGACACGAACAATCCTGTCACGATTAACATATCCGCATAAAGCATCCTATATTAATTATAATCTACCATAGGGAATTAAAGCAGTGGTGATCCTGTTAATACCCTAGCCCATCGGGACTTTACCCACTTATTGCTTGATGTTGTTTTATACACCGGTAGTCCACCACCAAAATCAATACATATTAATAAATGAACAATACTGGTTGAACAATTATCGGGTCACCTACCGGTTAACTAAGCTCATAATCAATGAGTAATGATAAGGTGTCATTTATGATCCTATTGGTCCGAGCATATAAAACACAACATGGAGAGCCATCCCGACATCTAGGTTACTGGTTAGGTCTCTGTTGATAAAATATAATGCCTAAAAACATTAAAAATATTTTTCATATCTTTACGTTTTGATAATCACAAAATATAAAAACGTTCAATTTAAAATTAAACATAAACAAGTAATTAGTAGTAAATTTTCATTTCGATAATTATATCACTTAAAGGTATGAATAAATAAATGCTTAATGCATTTTATGATCAAATGAAATTTTTATTCAACCTCAAACTTTTATAAAATGTTGTAAATAAACATTTTTATAAACATTACAAAACATTTTCTACAATTAAAAGAAATGTTTTATTCAAAATAAACATTTTAAAATTCAAATTTTCAGACCTAAAACGGCTAGAAAAGTTCCAGAAAATTCCCCCTACACAAAAGACAAATTGGGGAGGCCCTAGTCTATGGCGGCCCCCTTAATTTTAAGGGGACCACCCACCTATTTAAGGGGACCGCCCCTAGGTAGACGCTCCCCCAGTTTGTCCTATAAATACTGGACTTTTCCCTACTATTTTCTCATCTTTTGCACTCATTCTTTCTGTTCTAAAATAGCCCACACATCTCACTAAAATCCTTTGTTTATTGATAAGAACGTGTTTCTTGTGATGAGCTGGCGCAGATACGCCGTATCTTCCTTCTATTTTTGATCCTATGATTCTAGATATATAAATTGCAATATGGAGAGCTATCTCGGACTCTTAGCCTACGCCTAAACAACACCGAAGTTACAGCGCATTAAATATATAGGACTAGACCCAGTTGAATAATAGGTCGCATACTTAAGCACGTAAACAAATATAAATTGATAAACATAAACAACAATCAACGATAAATTGGGGATTTCTTAGAGTAAGGACCACGTTTGATATCTTACAGAATATTTTCTTAAATATTGTGAATACGGCGTGTTGATGTCTCCTGGATACGACGTATTGGGTCTCCAATCCTTCGTGGTTATTTGTGAAGTGTAGGCACAGATACGCCGTATCTTCTTGATGGATACGGCGTATTGAGGTAAAACCAGTTGATTCATCTTCGTTGACCAAAGTATTATATACGACGTATCGTTGATGTGGATACGGCGTATTCTTCAAAGTCAGGCAATGGTCTTTTGATTCGTCAAAGTCTTGGATATGTCGTATAGGTCTAGAATAATACGGCGTATTTTCTGTCAGATCAGTAGACTTTCTCGAACTCTTCGTTTATGCTCCAAAATGCGTGCCTTTTAGCATAACTTCACCAAGTACTCCATAATTACTGCAATTCTCAAATACAAACGATTAAGTAACAATTCTTTGCAATAATTATACAAAATGGGTTAATTACATGGGATAAATGATGCTATAAAATAGACGTTATTTGATGTCATCAAATATCCCCCCACTTGAATCCTACTTGTCCTCAAGTAGCCTTTAGAAGTTTATAAAAATGTATCCCTAAGGATATTTTCCGTTAAAGCATTTATTTGATCTATTACAAGTACACAACCAAACACCTCACGAAATAGGAAGATGAAAACACTCAAATCACTCAACTAATCTATGTGGTAACATGTAACTAATTCGCTCAATTGCTCGGTCGTGACGAGTATTCTATCATAAGCTTGGCAAGGATACACATCTCCACCGCTAAAGCTAAGGAGTAACAAGTTTATAAAGGTAAATATGGGTTTGTATGATAAGGCTTAGGGTTGATTACTCTAACTAATCTTTATCGATACCAATATTCCAGGAGGGCGACAAAGACCACACATACACACCCGTAACGACGGGATAGACACATGTGACTGCTCACTCCCACCTCGAATAAGCTAAAGAGTAGGAATAGTAGAGTAATATAGGGTATGGATCTTCTAACTTTCACCAATAGTAATAAACCAACAAGGCAGCTGAGACATGCATACATGGCCGTAACGACGGAATAGACATGCACGCTCGATCACATCCTCATTCGCGTAAAACCCATGGTTAATGATTAGGAAAGGGAAATAAATTGTTGTTAAATAAAAATTACGAAACAAATAGATTAAGTCTAAAATACAAGTTGCTAGACACTTTTTCCCGACCGTTACCATGATAAAGACACAACTATTATAACAACCCGTAATTTTCATCACTGTAATTATCCATCTATTAAATTAGATGCACTGTAATATCCATCTATTATATACACCACCTTTTTACAGGGAAATTTTGTTTTATCTCATTATGTAACGTAACTAGCATATCTAAAGTAAACGAGCTCACGCAATCTAACTTAGGCCAATTCTCTACCTATTGTTTATATCCATGAGTAAACATCATATATATCTAGTCTATATCTTAAATGTATATTTACAAGTACATTACCTCATTTAAGTATTTATTCATAAACGTTATATCAAAATAGACTCTATCCTTAACGTTTATATCAAAAACCTTAGTTATTTGAATGTATACATAATAAAAATTGAACATGAAGCCTTCAAAGCATGTTTAAAGTGTTACAATGCACAACTATTTAGAATATCTTTTCCCTTTAATAAGTTCCAACTTTCTTAGAAGAAGCCCAATGTTACATGTGTCAATAAATGCAAGAAAACCAAACTAGGTCATTTTCCCTCCAAATTCATTCTAGTTTCATACCACCTCTTTAGCACAAGATACAAACACTTAATGCATGACTCCTAAACCCTAAACCTAAACTCTAAGTCATCCTAAAACCCTAATCTTAACCCTAAACCCTAAACAAAACCCTAAAACCCTAATTTCACTTTAAACCTAAAACTAAACCTAAACCTTAGAAACTAAATCCAAACCTTAGAATCCTGAAAACTAATATTAATCCTAAACCTTAATCTAACCTTAAAAAATATCTAAACCTAACCGCTACTCGATTTAAAACCTCTAAACCCTAGCGCAAAACCAAAAACCAACCCGACACCCTTTATTTCTTTTTAAACCCATTTTTAAGCTAAGCTAGCTCCCTAACACCTCTATGACCTCACCACCATGTCACCAAGCAGCCACCCAAGCACCTTACAAGCACCTCCATCACCTCCCTTGGTCACCAAGTCTTCTTGTCACCTCCTTGTCACTCCATTGTAACCAAACCCCTTAACACCCTTCCATCTTGCATTGCTACCTCCATAGCCCACAATACTTATCACTAGCCTTCCTTAGTCACCACTCTACAACACTTGATCCTTACATCAAGATAACTTGGGCACTAAGGGTCATATGAGCCCTATATATAGCCGAAACACACACTCTTTCAAATCACACCTCAAAACTCATCAAACATACAAATGGAGTCTTAAACAAGATCAAGGAAGACCAAGGAAGATCAAAGAAGGAAGAACTCAGCAAATTTGAAGCCAAGAATCAAGAAAAAGAAGCCATTGAAGGCGTTTCTAGGCGTACGAACCCAAAAACCCCATTTCGACCCATTTTAGCTCAAGTAAGCTTATAATTGTTGTTACAATAGCTTCATAACCTATTTTAGAATGGTCATTAAGACTTCCTAAGGTCTATATGAACCCTTATTAAAGCCTTTGAATCTCAAAAAAATGTGTGTTTTCCATGCGTTTTTTATTAAAACCCAAAACGACGTGTTATTGATTATCTAGCTAAACGAATCTTTTTTCTAAACTTTTGTTATATTAGAAAATCTTATTTTAGCTTATTTATAATGAATCCATGACATGCAAAAACTCTTTTGGAGATTTCAACATAATATCAAAATTATGAATTTGGGACTTGTTTGCAATGTTTTCATGCATAGGGGTATATATTGTTGAACTTTTTAATAATATATAAATAGAGGGGACTGAAAAATGTTTATTTTCCTAATAAATAGATATAGAACTATAAAGGACTATCTTGCCAAGTTTCAAAGTTAAGGTTTAATATTATAAACTTACTATATAATGGACTAAGAAACTTGGTAAAAGTTATAATAATCATGGGGCATTTATTTGCTCATTTTTGCAATGACTGTAGAAAGAAATATAGATATAATATTTTTATATAAATTATTAAAAATATATATTAATATTCTAAAACTCGAGTTTTTATTAAACCGATACATTATCGCTCTATTAATCAACGATCGACGCATTATAAAACAATTATGTTATATAATTAACGTAATTTATCATCGACTAGCTTTTGAAGAAACTTAAAATCTTATCGTATCACGTTACTAGGGAATTTCATGTGAGGGGTTCCATTTAGGTATTTGTTTTGACGAGTTTGTTGGGTTTACGATTTAAAGTGCCCTGACTCCTCAAACAATACTACATGGCCTCTGGATTATGATAGCCCATGCAGTTGATACATATATTTCCATAAATTAATTATTCAAAGTAATACGCTTAACTTTATGAATTCTGAAAGCATTAATACCATTACACTAAGACTTGACATATTTCCCTAGGTGCGTTGACGGGGCAGTTACTTTCACTTGATATACTTTTACCATAAATCAGATTCCCTGTTAAGGTGAGTTCATAGCATCGGCATTTTAATCTTATAATGTTCATAAACCCCGACGAGGTGGGATACATGCTATATACTATGATTACGAGTGTTTTTCCAAAAGTATGTTATCCTGGATATTATTATTGCCTAAGTCCTTACTTTTGCAAGATTAAGAACCCATAGCTATCATGAACCGTTAATTACTTTTCGGAGTAAGCGCGAATGCTATGAATATATCTATTTGGGACCGAACTCCCCGTTAGTGTACCTATACTTTTTGGTAACCAAATGCACTTCATTTGAATCACTATGCGGGTGTTTGGAAAAGGCACCCGTTAGGGCACTTCTTGGTTATATGATTATCTCAAGGTCTGCGCGGTCATGGCTTAGCAATGATACGTTTTTAGAAATTATACTCATTGCAATGATATTACATTATGGAGTGTTATAACAATGTAAGACCTATGTTTTGATAACTTTTATTCAACTATTTGTATATAACCTATGATATTTTATCAATCCATTGTCGTTGATCTTTTTAGCATGTTTATCTCGGTAATTGAGCAACTCAGACATGGAGTGGGCACGGACTTAAAGATGGCTTAAAGTAGTTATCATTCGAAACTTTATGTTTTCATGTAGAGATTTGGACATATGTTTGTAAAATCTCTCTGCTAAAAATTTATGTATGATAACTCAATTTTACAAAAATGTCTCTTTTATAGTCGTTTTTATAATTTATGTCGGTTGTTGTACTATGAATAAATACCCAGATTAGCTTCCGTTTTGCTATATTTCAAAACTGGGGTGTTTATATTAGGTATCAGATGCTCCAACGGTGATGAGGAGAAAGATGGAAACCCCTTAACTATAACTACTTTTCTTTTTCATCTAAGAAAGTCCTCCGTGCTCTATACATCTCGTAATAGTATGTAAAGTAGATAATAACTATTATACTATTATATAAATAACATTATGTTATGTACACGCGTGGGTTGTTAACAGAGTGATGTCTCTCCCAACCACGCCTACTTCTAATTTTGGGGATGCTTTTTCCTCAATATCGGACTAGCGGCTTCCGGAGATGTCCTAGCTTGCCGTAAATATTATTCTAGCTCTTTCAAATAAATTCATTTGGTTAGTTCAAAAAAATCTTCACACTTGTTTCACTTTTTCATAATGACCCCTACATGAAGGTTACGCAAGCATTTTATGCGAAAGAATCACCTATTCTACTGCCAACTATTGTGCCTCCATCTCTAATGCTATCACCAATGTTTAATCCTTAAGAATTCTTTCTTCTTGAGGAATTAGCTCACTTAAGAAACGGAGTCGTGGGGGATAATGATCATCTACTCATCTACTTCTACCCTATCTCTATGCATTTGAGAGTAGGAGGAAAGTCTTGTAAGATAGGCAACTCTGGGAATGTCACGAGGTAGCAAATTAGGAAATTTTGAATCACCTAGATGAACTCTATCTAACTTCGACGCATTGAGGCAACATAGAAGACAAAATAGAAGAGGTCTCGCGAAATGGCTGGGTATAATACAACAAAGATTTTGACAAAATCTGAATTGAACTCGAGAGTTCATACTCAAATTGCTAAACTTTAAAGAAAGAAAATGGGAAATAACAACAAGATTGCTCTGGCTCGCTTTAGGATTGCTAATCTAGAACAAATCATCAAAGATATCCAGGTTCGTCACCTGAGAGATATGGAAAAGTACTCTCTTGAATATAATCTATGATACAAGAACAACCCGCAGGAAGACCATCGGACTACTAGATTAGATAACCTAGTTATTGTTGCTTTGTGTAGAACATAGTCCACGGATGTATGGTATTAAATAACAACACTTGTCAAATTTTGACTATGTAGTCAAAGGCAAGTTGTTCAGGTATAATACCAATGGTGATCCGTTATACCAGAGTAATTTCATATTACACGATTTATATTATTCATCCTATATCCAACCCTAGGTGATAACGATATCAGAGATAATTTTTATCAATATGCATACATTATTCTCTGTCGTCATCATTATGGAATTCATACGTGACTTCGAATAAATCAGATGCTTGTTAGAATCCATATTAAATAAGTATCTATGATTTCAATATCACTATTGTTAAAAAATGCTTAAAGTTCAAAAATAAGCATTGCATTTTAAGACTTGTGATATCATTCTTATTACGTGTTTTCTTATGTTGATAGAAACCTCGCACCGCTACAGGACATCAACAATTGAATGCACCAGCCATGACTCAAGATATGCCATCAGGAAACTAGTTGTTACAGTGTTATGTGTGTCAGCTCTAGAAGCATAAATGTCTGCAACAATGGCAAATGTGTGACATACCAATGAGATCATCGGAGATAAGGAAGCTCCTTGTGCAAGAAAGTGTAGCTAATGAAGAGTTATGAGTTGTAACTATTCAACTTCTATGTTCAGAAAAGGAAGCTGTTGGAATTATCCGCTGGTTTGAGCGAAACAGAATCATGTTTTTCCATAGAAATTGTAACGAAGACGCAAGGTAAGGTTTGCTACTGGTACTTTAACTGAAGAAGATCTATCAGAGATGGAATTATTTTTGCCCCAACTATTAGGAGAGAGAAGCTTTCAATTATCTGGTTAAATTCAGAAGCTTTTAATAAGAAGTATTGTATACATGACTGGCGTCCAGAAGATGGAAGACGAAATTACCATCTGGCTGTAAAAGGGAATGATCTCAAGGCATATGTGAGAAGATTCTAGGAATTGGCAACCTTGTGTCCCACTATGGTGCAAGATTTTGAGAAAATGATGGAAGTTGTCATCGAGGGATTGCCTCAAAGTATTGAATGGAATGTTACCGCCTCTAAACCTCAAACTATAGAGGAAGCCATTAACATAGCCTAGAGGCTAACGGATCAAGTAACAAAGCACACTCTAGTGTAAGTATCAAGTGATCACAAATGAAAGTTTGACGACAAAAGAACTTTTAATAACAACAACTACCGTAACACCAACAACCGCTACAATAATCACCAACCACAACAGAATAGAAGACAGGAAACCTTTATGTCTTATGCTGTCACTCCAACTGAAAATAATGGGTATACTGGAAACCGTCCTTTGTGTAAGAAATGCACTCTGCATCACATAGGACCTTGCACTGTCAAGTGTAATACTTGCAACAAGGTGGGCCATCTGACCAAGAACTGCATAAACAAAGGGCCAGCCATTCGAAGTAATCTACTACCAGTGACAGATACTTGTCAAGCCTATAGAGAGAAAGGGCATTATGCAAATCAGTACCGAAAGACCACCAACAACAATGCCCAAGGAAGAGCCTACATGTTGAGGTTGTAGGAATGCTCACCAAAACCCGAACGTAGTCACGGGTATGTTCTATTTTAAAACAACATCTAGCTAAGAGTATTATTTGATTCTGGAGTAATGATAAAAGCTTATGGTATTTTTATCTCTTGCCTCTATGCTAGAATTATTTCACCCATGACAATAGATACCTTTTATATATCGAATTGGCTGACAAAAAACCTAGTAAGCACAAACTCCGTTATTCAGGGTTTTGCACCCTGAACTTGTTCAAACCAACCTTTCAAATTGATCTTATGCCGATGAAAAACTCCGGTAGTATTCATACATCGTCATTGTATTGATTGGTTATCCAAGTATCTATGCTAGAATTATCTGTGATCGAGAAAGTCGTCCACATCCCATATCAATGGTGAACTTTGACTCACCGGGTATCAAAGTAAAACCCGACTTAAGTCTCATAATCCTATGTTTAAAAATGAAAGATATTTATCCTGAGGTTGTACAAGTTTTCGTAATCCAAGTATATGGAAAAGAGTCAGAGACAGTAAAGACTAGAAGATATCCCAGTAGTCAGAGAATTCCCAGAAGTTTTTCCTGAAAATCTACCTAGCCTTACTCCCGTTCGCCAAGTAGAATTCCAAATTGATCTGAAATTTAGGAGCGGCACCGAGATAGCCCGAGCACCCTATAGATTAGCTCTTTTAGAAATGCAGGAACTATCTAACCAACTTCAAGAGTTATCAGATCGAGGTTTTATCCGACCAAGTACTTCACCCTGGGGAGCACCTGTCTTGTTTGTCAAAAAGAAAGATGGATCTTTCAGAATGTGTATCGATTACCGAGAGTTGAATAAACTTACCATAAAGAATCGTTACCCATTACCCAGGATTGATGACTTATTTGACCAACTTCAAGGTTAGAGTGTCTACTCGAAGATTGACTTAAGATCAGGATATCACAAATGAGGAGTATGGGATGAAAAAAAAAAAAAAAAAAAATAAGGATATTCCAAGGGACTGCTTCAGAACAAGAGTACAGGACAGATATGAATTTCAAGGTAATGACATTTGGTTTACTAACGCACCTTTGTATTAAGGATCTCATGAACAGTGTGTGTAAACCATACGGACGATTCGTAATAGGTCATTGAAGATATTCTTAATCTAGCCCGTGGACAAGAGAATAGCACTCATCTACTCTCGTAACAAAGAAGAGCACGCAAATCATCTAAGAATAATCCTAGAATTACTCAAGAAAGAGAAGTTGTATGCCAAGTTCTCCAAGTGTGATTTCTGGATTCATATCGTGCAATTTCTTAGACACTTAATTGATAGTCAAGGACTTCATGTTGACCCCGCCAAGATTGAAGCAGTTAAGAATTGGACATCTCCTACTACACCCATAGAAATACGTCAATTCTTAGGACTCGCCGGTTATTATCGGAGATTTATCAAAGATTTCTTGAAGATTGCAAAGTCTTTGACTGAATTAACCCAGAAAAACAAGAAGTATATCTGGGGCGAAGACCAAGAATCAGCTTTTCAACTGCTTAAACAGAAGCTATGTGAAGCTCCAATCTTAGCATTACCAGAAGGAAATGATGATTTTGTTGTTTACTGTGATGCATCCCATCAAGGTTTGGGAGCGGTGTTAATGCAAAGAGAGAAGGTTATTGCATATGCATCCCGACAACTTAAGCCTAATGAAGAAAACTATACCACTCATGATCTCGAATTAGGAGCAGTAGTGTTCGCTCTTAAAATTTGGAGACACTATCTGTATGGCACCAAATGTACTATGTTCACTGATCATAAAAGTCTTCAACATATCCTTGATCAGAAAGAGTTGAACATGAGACAACGCCGTTGGCTAGAATTGCTTGCAGATTATGATTGTGAAATTCGCTACCATCCTGGAAAGGCAAATGTCGTAGCAGATGCCTTAAGCCAGAAGGAACGAATCAAACCACTCCGAGTTAGATCATTAGTTATGACCATTCATCCAAACTTACCCTCACAAATTCTCAAAGCTCAAACTGAAGCACTCAAAGAAGAAAACATCAAGGCTGAAAACTTACGAGGAATGGACAAATCATTTGAAATACGTCCTGATGGAACCCGATGTATCAAGAATCGAAGTTGGTTACCACTCTTTGGTAATCTGAGAGACTTGATCATGCATGAGTCCCATAAATCAAAGTATTCCATTCACCCAGGTTCTGACAAGATGTATCAGGATCTAAAGAAACTCTATTGGTGGCCTAACATGAAGGCAATCATCGCTGAATATGTTGGCAAATGTTTGACATGTTCTAGAGTTAAGGCAGAATGTCAGAAGCCATCCGGCTTACTGGTACAACCAGAGATTCCTATGTGGAAGTGGGAGAGAATAACAATGGATTTCATCACAAAACTACCCAAAACCTCAAACGGACATGACACAATCTGGGTCATTGTCGATCGCCTTACCAAATCCGCACATTTCATCCCTACCCGAGAGACAGATAGTATGGAAACCCTTACAAGATTAACTAATACTACCAGACTTAACTGTTATAATACCAGTATTAAGTCTTTTACAATCAATCTAGTCAACCATATTAAATACCATAATTAAGTATTCAATATCTCCTCAATCAACATTAAGTCTTCAACCATAAAGTCTTCAATCATCATTAATGCCTTTAATCAACATAAAGTCTTCAACCATAAAGTCTTCAATCATCATTAATGTCTTCAATCAACATTAATGTCTCTAGTTGAAACTTCTCTTTTATCATTGACTAGTAGCATTAATATTTAACAGTATTAAGAAGACTTTTAATTCCCAACAGTTACTATTTTTAGACCTTCCGTTTTTAGAATCAAGTAATGATCTTAAATAATTAATTGAAATAATATATTAACCGACCTT
>BQNB010165477.1:0-11500 GCA_026074375.1 Tanacetum coccineum | reverse complement strand
TTTGTGGAATTTGACCTTTTGCCTTGATCAAGGGCATTCGGTCAGGATCTGTATTAGGGTTGCTATATAAGTGTATACTATCACACGAATCAGATGAGAATACCACCATGGATGATTACAGAGCATTATAAGATGTATGCAGATGTTCCTATGATTCAGTCACAGCCGACTGAGTCTACCCAGGGAACGCATAGGACACTTAGCGCCCCTAGGTCACCTAACCCTGCTACGGAGACAGCTGAGTCAAGTGTTCCAAAATGATCAACTGTGATTCATTTTCGATTACCATCAAGGCAATCTGCACGTCTAACACCACCTGCTCCAGTGCCAACAACAGAAAAAGCTGATGAGATGATTCTACAAGATATGATTCAAGTAAGTCTTGCTGAGCAAAAGAGTCATGAAGAACAAGAAGCAAGAGAAAATGTGGCACTGGTATACGAACACTTGGCAGCTGAGGAGATTGAGAAGCTTGTTGAAGAGTCTGAGAATGTTGATGATAGTTCACCCACTAGGCATGATGACACATCTATTCCCGGCACTAGGATAGAGCCCAGGAGTGATAAGGAAAGTCCGGAGGTGGAGATTGATCAAGAAAAGGAGGAAGAGACTACAAAGGACACGGAGGTGGAACCAAATATTGTTATACCTGTAAATGTTGATGATGAAGAGGATGAAATAACTGATGAAGTGTTTGAACTAAGGAGAAGGGCGAAAGGAAAGAATGTAGAGGAGTCTAGGATTTCACCAATTCCTTCACCAACTAGATCACCTAGGAATCTCTCTACTCTCGGATCTTCGGATACCGAGAAACTCCAGGAATTGACAGTTATTCATCCTACACCATCATCAGGTTCATTTGCACCAAAGTTCACAAAAATCAATCGTCTTCTATCATTGATCAAGGCTAAACCAAATCGATTCAAAAGATATAAGACTTTCTTTCATGAATTACAAGGACGATATGGTTACTTATTTGAACATCTCAAGAAAAGGTTCATGCCACGGACATCAAGTGATCAACTTGCTGATAATCTTCATGATGTCATGATGGAAATGCTACCCTCGTTGGTGAAAGAAAAAGTAACGGAGCAAGTTAAGAAGGAAGTTCCTGTGCAAGTTCGTGATCAAGTTCTTGTGTATCTAGTGGAAGGGTTGATTCTGGAAAGAAAATCGACTAAAAAAGAGACGGAAAGATTAATTGCTAAAGCTATCTTGCAGGAACGTAGGCATATGCAGGCACAAATATCATCACAGCTTCAAAATGCAATTGACAATGCTATTGCTTCTTTAGTTGATGCATCTGTACGCAATTATATGTCAGGTCATATTCTTCATGTTCATCCGGCACAAGTTCAATCATCCTCTGTTCCAGAACAACATCAATTGTACCTTGCTATGAAGGCTGATCCTCTGTTACAACAACAAGACATAGCAATTAGTTGGCTGAGAAGACTACAGGTACCAACAAACTGCTTGTTGATCTTCTGCTCGTTCCACAAGAGATCAGGACGTATCCTCATGATGATGGTCATTCCTGAGGGGCGAGAAGTAGTGCGCAAAAAGGCAGAAGACATCGGAGTATGAAGCATATGTATCTGGAGAGTCATCGTCTAGACAAGTAAATGCAGAGGAACCAGGTCCTTCTACTTCAGGTAATCAAGTACAAGATGATGAATTTGATTTCTGGACTGACTCTTATGCTTCTGATGATGATGAGATTCCAACTAAGCAAGTAACACAAGACATCATGGAAGAGATATCTTTGACAATTGATGAAGCTAAGTTGAAAGAAGTGCGGTGAGATGCTAAAGACAAAGATGGTAATTCAGGAGATGAACGTCAGTGTCCATTGATCAGATGAGGAATTTCTTGCAACGTTTAGTGACATTGTTTGGGAACGCATAAAGGAAATTCTTGTCTCTCGCATCCACGAAAGAAGATCACATCCATTAGTTCAAAGCTGTCATATAGAGATCCTGAAGCTCATAGCAATATCTTGATTAATCAGACCTTTTGTACTGAAGAAAGGAAATTCAGGGTCCTCGAGAAGTATCGTTTTGTCACTTCAATAAAATTCTCAGCAATTGTCTTCAATGATGGATGATATTGAAGTGCGGACTTCCGATGGGTTTAATAAGTGTATAAAGAAGTGTTAATCATTATGCAGATTATGGTCTCTATCAGTGTTCATCAGGAGTTCAGTGATATGGGAAAGAGTGCACAATTTTCAACTTGGAATCGAAAGATTATCAAACAGAAGATTAATTCACCGCACCAACAATTACATTCCAAGAATTGAAGAATATGATGTGTTTTCTATTGTCTATGAGTCCCGGTTATGGATCCCCATTTACACTAATAGCAAGAAAGAGAAAAGGGCGATGAGACCCCCAATATGCCGTATTGACCTTAGTCAATACACCGTATCGACCAAAATTCAGACCTTATAAATAGAAAACCTAAAAAACGGGTTTTCAGTGTGCGAAATCATATTTTCGATACCTAAACCATAAAAGTCGATTTTTAGAAGAGAAGAAGAGCAGAAGAGGTCTTGCAACATAATTAATTCCATAGGAAACAACTAGTAATCTCATATACTCTTATAATCATTTAGTTTTCGGTATTATTCGTTAACTCGGTTAGTTTACCTTGGCTAAATTATTACTCTTGTATTGATTATGACGTTTGAAGGCTAATACCTTCGGGTATTAGCCATTATTATGAAGATTTGAATGTTTGGTTTTGTTTATATCGATTGCTTAATTTATCGTTGATTGTTGGTGTTTATGGTTTACAGTTCTTATACTTTTTTTACGTGCTTTTGTATTGCGAATCCTATCATCCACAACTAGAATCTAGTGATATGGACCCAAGTAATTCTAGATGCCCGGGATGGTTTTCTCCTTATAGTGATTTTTACATCTAGACCCAAATAGGATTCACAAATAATAAAACCTATATTGGCGTTAGATTGCGAGCTTAGTTGGACCGACTAGTGTATGAATTGCCTTTAAGCAGTAAGTGGGTAAAGTCTCTATGAGCTAGGGTTTAACAAGATCACCATTGCTTTAATCCCTAAGATAGATTATAATCAGCAAATAAGGATGCTTTATGCGGATACGTTTAATTGTGACAGAATTCTTCGTATCTAGGTCTTAGGAAGAAGTACCGCCTAAGTCTTAAGAATGATATGCCGCCTCGAGATAAGTAATCATTGCACTAAATAAACAAACCAACGTTCTGATTGGATTAATAATGGTTAATACAGTTTTCTTATATTTGGCTAGACCGCTCTTTTATCTTTTGTTAATTTGCTTGCGTGTGTTTTAGTGTCTTAAGTTGATTTTAGTCACCACAAAACCCGTGCCAGTCTCTCAGGCTGAAAACCCCCTTATCCATTAGATTTAGGATTAACATAGGTTTAACATAGAATAGAATTAACTTAGTTTAGATAACCAAAATATTAATAGATTGAAAGATTGTTTCTCACTCTTAGTGATCGACACCCTACTTACCATGAAACTCCCATCGACCGGTACACTGCCCGTTAAAGTGTTGTTTTTGGTAAAGTTGGAAAAATATAAATTTAAAACTTGAAACATAAATTATAACCACACAACGACACATCAAGTTTTTAGCGCCGTTGCTGGGGGGTGAAAATTTAATCTTGATTTTTATTTGATATTTTGGTTTTTAACATTAGATTAATCTAACCCTTAGGATTAGTGTAGTTTAGAATAGTTTATAATCGTGTTTATTTGCTTATTGTGTTTGTGTAACACGGCGTATTCAGTTTACTGAATACGACGTATAAGTTATTTGACGGGGTTTTTTCCTAGCAAGATTATTACAAGATGGACAACCCCAACATTACTATGGAAGCATAGATCAGGCTCGAAGAAGAAAAAGCTCGTTGGCATGGTAAAGTGTATAACTGTGAAAATGCTAAGTATGGTAAGATCTGGTATGATGAAGACGTTCACGACCTCAGATCCGTTGAAATCAAATTCCCAGCTATAGTCTTTAATGACGAGTTATCATCTGAAAAAACACTCTCGTGTGAACCAACAGTAAGTTCTCTTAACAACAATGAAATTGACTTTAGAATATCGTTTGACGAATCCGACGCTGAAGATTACACGATAATATTTGACAAAAACTCGTTTTCTTATCAAATAATTTTTGTCAATGATTTAAAAACGGATTCGTAAAATGATAATGAAAGAGTCAATATGCCTTCATTTCTGTCAACCGAGCCAATGGTCAGTTATTTTAATGATTTAGACTTCCTTAAAGATTTTAAAAACGAATTTCCAGTCATTGTTTACAATGACGCTCTAACGTCTAAATCAGATTCCTCAACTGAACATGTTGAAATTTCTCATCATATCGATGAATTTAATTTGAAAACTAAAACATCTTTGTCTGAATGTGATGAAGATGAACAAAACGTTTTGTACTTTAATGATCTATTCCTTTTCAACATAATCTATCCCCATGATCTAGAGTCGGATACAGACAATGATGATAATGAAATCGATATAATACAGTCTTCGGGGGTAATGTAAATACACAAGGGTCAAAGAAATTTCTAGAAGCAAGCAACGATAAAATAAATAAAATTTTCAATGAGGAAAGTTTTGTCATGGAATTGGATGTTACCCGAAACCTACGATGTCCAATAAGATAAATGTTGGACGGAAGGGAAAAAAAAATTAAGATAGCTAGGTATTGATACACTTGAATTCACACACGCACACACCACACACACACGACACACACAACACCCACACACACACAACACAGGCAAAGAAGCTGCACGCACGCACACAACACTTACACACGCACATGCACACACACTCTCCACACACACACCACGCACACACACGCACACACATGCACAGCTTATCACAACACACACACACAGGGACACACACGCACACAATAATAAGAACACACACACACATGACACACACACACACACACACACACAACACACGCGCGCGCGCGCGCGAAGCTCGCACTACACACACACACACAAAACCGAACAAGGAGAACACACATACACACGCGCGCACGCGCGCACACACACACACACTCAACGTTACGCACACATATGCGCACAATAAAGTGGAAAAAACACACATACTCCTCTCTTTTGTTCTCTCTAGGTACTCTCCCATCTCTCCACCATCCTCTCGTCCATCATCTCTCTCTCTCTCACACACACACACCACACACACACACACACAACACACAAGCACGCGAACACACACCACAACACACAAGCGCGCTGCCGTCACTGCACACACACAAGCGCCACATACAGATAAGTGACAACTATACCACACACATACACAATGCACACTACCCACACACACACACACCACACACACAATAACACACATACACACACAACACACATGGCTCCTGAATCCTACGATGGCGAAGATGAAATGTTAGACGAAGGGGATAACTAGGGTATTGATCCACTTGAATTTACACACACACACACATGCACACATACACACACACACGCACACACACACATACACTAGCACACACACACACACGCATACACACACAAAATCGCTAAAAACAGACGCAGTGCCACTCCACACACAACAACACACACATACACATACACACGCTCCCGAATCCTACGATGGCCAAGATGAAATGTTGGACGAAGGGGATAGCTAGGGTATTGATACACTTGAATTCACACACGCACACACACACACACACACACACACACACACACACACATACACATGCGCGCACGCACACAACACACACACAACACGCCCAAGCACACACTACACACACTCACACAACACGCCACACACACACGCACGCAACCACATGCACACACACAACACACACACACAAGTACCCAAAAAAGAACAGCATCGCGCGCGCAGCCTCGCACCTGCACACACACCCAAAAAGCACACACACACACACTCACCCTCACACACACACACATACACACGCCGCTACCGCCGCGCACACACACACAACACACACGAAAGGTACCACACATATGCCGACGTACACACACATACACACAACACACTTACAACAATACTCTCTCTCTCTCTCACACATACACACACACACACACAAGCATGCGAACAGCACACACCACCACACACAAGCGCGCCAGAGCGCGAAACCAGCACACACACACACGCACACACACATACGCACACACATACACATGCACACACACACACACACACATACATACATACACATACACATGTACACACACATGCTCCTGAATCCTACGATGGCGAAGATGAAATGTTAGACGAAGGGGATAACTGGGGTATTGATCCACTTGAATTTACACACACACACATGCACACATACACACACACACACGCACACACACACATGCACACACACATGCACACACACACATACACGTACACATACACGCGCACACATATGCACACACACACGACACCACTACAGCACAACACACAACCACAACCACATATCATGCACATATGCACACATACACATACATACACACATACACACCACACAATACATACGACACGCACAAGCGCTGCGCGTGGAACTCCACACACACTCTACGGCGCGCACACACACACACGCACGCGCACACACACACACACACACACACACACGCACGCGCGCTCTCATACACAAAACGCACCGCGCGCCATGCGCACAGAAAGCACACACGCATAACGCAGCGCACACATACCACATACGCAATTAAAGCGCGGTACACACACATACTACACACGACGAAACATCCAAGGTAGATAAGCGTGTGCGCGCGCTTCACACTACACACACACACACACACACAAATGCGCGCGTGCGCGCACACACACACACATACGGGCACACACACATATACACGCGCGCACACACACAAACACATACACACACACCCACACCCACACCCACACACACACACCCACACATACACCTACGCACGCCCACCCGTCTGCCTGCTCGCGCTGCACTGCTACCGCGACGTCGCTCACAACACACCACGTTTACATGCAACGGCACGTATACATGCACACATACATACATGCATGCACGTACGTACTTACACACACACGCGCACACACACACATACACACACACACTCTCTCTCTCTCTCTTAAGTTTTTAATACTCAAAATCATATACTAATTAATGACCCAAATTGAGAAGGATTAACATAACATGGAGAATATTAGACAAAATGAGGGTAATGACTTAAATTTTCTTCTATGTTTCTTCATATAATAAAGACCACCATGAATCTCAATCGTCCTAAAACTGTGTACACTAACAATGACTAGACTTAGCAACCATGTAATCAAGTAAACAATAAACTAGGGTTTAACAAATATGATAACAATAATGTACTAAAAATGAGTACATACAAGGAAGGCTAAGGCAATTTGGGTGTAACATTTTTGATGGGGTGTAAACAAAATTCAACTATTAAATATTTAGAAATAGTATATTCAGGAATTCCTTAATCCAAAAAAATCCCCTTTTGGTCATCATGTAACTCTTAATAGAAGAAAACGAAAAGGATAGGCTTATAGGGGTGTACTATGGGTATCTCACTCTAAAAATGAGTGCGTAGTAAGGGTGTGAGGGTAGTTATATGATCAAGAAAATCATCATAACTATAACAAATACATGCTAAAAATAAGGGTTTATCATTATGCCTCTTATCACTTAGTAAATCCTAATCACATGAATGCGATCTCACTAGCAGTCTCTGTATGCACTGCTATATCAAATTCTAGAATTTATAATACTACCAGTACACTATCATACGACCCATACGATGATGATATGTATGAAGGTCAAGATATTCCTGAAAAGCTTCAAGCTATTTGTGATAATTTGGATATTACAGTTAGAGGCCGTAGGAAGAAATAGTTTTCTTGTATTATTGTTTCTTTTATAGTTCCTTTCTAGTTTCCTTAAAGGAAGTTGTTTTTCGATGTAATGGGCGGTGATGTGGGACTCACCTTTAACCCTTGTACTTAACTGTTTTTCGGCGTAATAAAATTTACCGGGGAAACCCTTTACCAAAAAAAACCTCACATTTTTGGAGTGAATTTTTTTGAATGATAGTGATGCGTATTACTGGCATAAAATTAATTTTTTAAGTTTTAAATTTATAAAACAGATAACTGATTAGTAACTGAATATATATATTTTGCCGATCCCACAGTTCTTTTGATTTAGCTAACATCCTTCATTGACAAAAGAATAAAGTTAGATTTGTGTAGAAATGATGTACACTTTTGTCAATTTTAGCTTTGGTTTTTAGCTTTGGCATATAATATTAGATGGATTAGTCCTAAGCCCGATTTGTGGGTTGGGTCCATTAGGGTTTCTAGGTTATGTAACCTCTATATAGTGTCTCAATAAAGATTATAACCTGCGAGGTTTTCATTGTCTAACAAATAGTACCCGGTTTAACAACCGGACTAAAAGTCTCATCAACATCAGCCTCCTCATTTGTGTACTACATTTGCTACAAGCTGAGCCCTTTAGCGACAAAGTGTGCCATCAGCCAAATACTAGAAGCGAAAAAAGCACGATACAACAGAACAGTATAGTATCATGCAGGCCCTGGCTACTAAAGTCCAAGCTTTGTTCTAATAAAGCATCATATTCATCACACATAGCATTTTACCAATTAAGATCATTACACGCATCAGGATAAGATTTTGGTAAAGGAGAGATCGAAGATACATGTAAATTAAGACGCTCAGTGGGAAGGTTAGTCTTGACATAAAAACAAGTAACCATGGGATGGACCGAGTCAGGATTTGGGTTAACCGGGGGATTTTAGACTATAGCGGGTACATGTTGGTCCAAAACTATTGTGGTTTGGTGCGGGACATCTGTAGTTAAGAATTGAAGCTGGATTGGTGTATGTTGGGCTACGGGGGATGGCTTTTGGACTGGTGAATAGAGTTGGGCTGAAGATGGAGAAGCAGGAGTTGGTTGGGCCGCGGTAGGAGACTGTTGGGCTGCAGGTTCGGTTGGATGTTATTGGTATAGTAATGGATTAGTTGGTGCAATATTTGGTGTGGTAAGGGTAGGATTTAGAATAGTAGGTGATGCGGTCGTACGAGGACTTCAACGAAGTTTTACAACTAAGCACTCCCTAGGTAAGCACGCATGAAATCGTTATAGTAGTAGTATAGGCAAGACTCAGGGGTTGTTATCGTTCACTCGGGGAATAGGTTGGGAATGCTTGATCACGGTCTAACAGAATTCTAAAGGTTGAGAGAAGATTCTTTTTGTATTTTTATGTTTTATGGAAAGCAGTAAATTCAAATAATTGAGAGGGAAAGGTTGGTTTTAGCTATTACACTAAATATAATCTACGCACTGGTGATACACAATAATAATCAAAAGACTAGTGTTATTTAATCATGTATTACTTTACTCCTATGGATGCTTCTCCTAGTGTTGATTTAGCCTTGTCCACCCTTGTGATGATCTGTGTAACTATTTCCTAAGTCATGAACGAATTACACAAACCCACCGTCTACTTAGTATTTCGCTAGAGCAACACACATGTAAGGTAGTATGAAGACTATTACATGGCCCCTAGGAGTACACTAAGTGCATGTGAAATATAAATTAAAAGTGGATCAACCATATTATGGGGGGCAAGGTAGTATGAAGAATGTTACCACGATGGTATCCTTTCTAACAGCATCATGTTTCCTAGACCAAGCAACAACGATTTAGAAAAAAGCGGTTTTCTAGAGCCAACATGTACATCCCAGTCACAAGAAGCAACACACTAAGATCTACAAATCTCAGTTTCATACAATCATAAAAATAAACAAACAATAGAAGGTTTAGCCACAGCATATTAAAGATAACAGCAAGAACCATAGATTAGATCAAACCAACCAAAGACATATTGAAATGATTAAATAACCCTACTATTAAAACATGAGTTGGAGGAAGTACAATAGGGTTTTTAGACCTTAAATTCGTCCCTAATAGCTGCTAAACGAACTAGGGTTCGTACCCTCTTTTTATTCTAAAGTTACACACTTAAAACCCTAATTTCGGGTTTATATATATAGGAAAAACATTATGACGGTGTCGCATTTTAATCATGACGACGTCATGAAAGATAATATTCTAGATAATGGGACGGGTCGTATGCTTTGACGCCGTCGTGGAATCTTGTGACGTCGTCTTGATCTTCGTGGTGACGGCGTCATGTTGTATCTGTGACGCCGTCTCCAGCAACTATAGACAAATTCTTAAGCAATGTTGGTGTAGGTCTTTAGTCTTGTCTGTTTCTTTTCCAAATGAGCCCAAGTCACGTGTAATTCTTCCAAATGAGAAATACCTAAACAGGAACGATTAAGTACCTATTTTGGGCATAAATGCACGATTTAGGGGGTTAAACGGTCCCAAAAAGTTTATAAAATGATACCTCATCAAATACCCCTATATTTGGGATTTGCTTGTCCTCAAGCAAATAGGCTTTTCTACCTAGATAATAAAAATATGAGTTTACCTACTCTTTAAAAGTATTTTACAACATAACCTTCTAGACCTTGTAATTAAAAGCACGGAAAGTATATACTAGCACCTTACGTAAGTGTTTGGGATTATCTCTTTCACTCGGGTGTATAATAAATTATAACATAAGAGGGAAACGGAAAATCAACACTCATTACCTATCATAGTATATAAATTTTCATAGGCTTGGTAAAGGATCAAACCTCCACCGCTAGGCGTAAGCATTATTCATTACTATCTAAGAGGTCTTTTAAAGGGTTGTGGGGTGTAGGTGTAAGATAACATATAATGGAAACGGAAACGGAAACGGATGGGATACATTTGGGTGAATTTGGGGTGGAATGGTTAGCTAATTACTTACACGAATACACGCTGGGTTAGTTGCTAAGCCAAGACTCGGACGAAAATCTACAAACTCTACACAACTCTACATCAATATCTTTCTTTTTCTTTTCTCATTTTTTTAATAACATAATACATCACATGGGGTTTATAATACGTACCCCTACACTTGAGCTTTTTACATGCTCGATATTTATAATCTAACTAATGACCCGAATTGAGGTGGATCAAAATAACATGGAGATCATTTAACAAACATATAGGAGTATTGACTTGACTTTTCTTCCCTATTCTTCCACAAAATAAATACTACCATGAATTCCAATCGTCCCAAAACAGTATTTACAAGGATAAGGACTTAGAAACTGTGTCCTCAATAATTAACTTGGGTTAAACACAATAATGTACTAAAAATGAGTACATACAAGGTAGGCTAAGGCTTTTTGGGTGTAACGATTAGTTTAAAAGGTGACAATGCTCTTCATTAATAATTTGGAATCCACCAGAAAATTACGAGAACCGTGAAAAAGGATAGGCTTGGAGGGTTGTAGTAGGGTATCATGCACTAATAATGAGTGCGTGACAAAGGTGT
>BQNB010165476.1:0-14217 GCA_026074375.1 Tanacetum coccineum | reverse complement strand
TTTTTTTATAAAATGAGAGAATGAGGAGTTACAAGGAATGGGAGAATGTCATAATTTTCTCTATTTATACTAATCTAATTTAACTAAGACTACTTAGCTAATTAGGCAAACTTTCTTAACTTAGGCCCAATTAGCTTTATTACAAAATATTAAATACTAAAACTACTTATTATAACAAAAACCAATTCTTATAATAATAAACATATTTTCTATTCCTAACAATATTTATACGGCTAAGAAATACGTGAGCCTATCGGGGGCACACACGTATACACAAAGGACACGTTTATTAATGTAATTAATATATTTATTGTATATTTATTAATTATATTAATATGTTTCACGAAATGATTTAACGGTCGTTAGTTAGCCGTTAGACGCATAACTAACTAATTGGCTAACTAATTAACATGTAAATGGACTAGTTAATTAGTGACAAAGCGAAAAACCAACCCATAAGCTCTCTAAGGCCTTATGGACGGTCGATCCAAAGAGAGGGGGGTTAGGTTTGTTTCTTCTTCCATAAGTTTGAATTAATATATAATAAAGCCCTTATGTTCATTATTTACTAATCTTGCAAAACCAAAGCAAACCCTAAAATTCTCTCCTCTTCCCTTTCCCTTTAGTCGACCGAATTCAGCCCCTAAAACCCTTGTAGTTTGCGGCTCAAATCAAGAACAAGCAAAAGGTGTTTGTTTGTTTGATCGTGAAGCAAAACTAGCATCCTAACGTTATCCCTTGACGTGTAGTGTGAGCAACCTTTAGAAGTGATTGTTTTAATCACTTTTAAGGTTTCAAGATTCAAGATCCAAGATCAAGAAGTGTATCAATCGTCTTAGTAATTCGATTGATTAAAGGTTAGTAAATTATGTGTATTTACTTGTTAATTTACAAAAATCAAACTAGATTCACCCGCTACGTATGCGTAATGTTAATGATTATATTAATATGAAATCCCAACAATTATGTCCTCGAGGAAAACCCCGTCGTCGGTTTGCCTTTTTCTTGTAGTGCGACGCGTCGGTAGGGACGATGGACGTGTCCTTTGTCCCTTGCTACACCCAGTGTTAGAAATAAATACCGAATTTGTCTCGATAACTTTTTTTGGACATATCTTCAGACACGTTTATCATCTAAGTGGTTCAGTTGGCATACTAAAATTACCACAGTATGTAGTTTTTTTTGAAAATGAATTAATATGCAATACCTGCTAGTATTGTCAAAACGTTGTAGGTAGACATACAAAGCTAGTGAGGATTAAGGGCCCGTTTGGTATAGGTGGATTACTTTAGGTTTAAGAATTCAAAGTATAAACCAATGTTTTTTTACAAATCTTGGATTAAAAATTAAGAATCATGCCATCGAATAAGCACTATTTGAAAAGAACACTAGTATGCCTGGATTTGGAGTACATGTGGGCCCTAACTAATTTCACTCTCACTATCTATCATTTTAATATTTATAAATAACTATTTTAATTTTTAATTAATATTTAAAGTTATAAAAGATTATTTATTTATAAATTATTATAATTTTTTTTTCCTATATTAAATCTAAATTCAAATTTTAAACCAAATTTAAAATCTAAATCCTAATCTTAAACCTAGCTACAAACCAAACGGACCATAAGTTAATGTCCTCTCCTCTAATGAATTATTAACGAGATAGTTACAAGTTTGCGCTCTAACAAAAAGTATCGTACTATGTACGATTTTTAATAATAAATGATATATTTCGATTTTTGTTTATCATATTTGGAGTGAAAGAGAGATAGGGAACGTGTGGAAATTAAAGGAGATGCAAAGCACCTGAGAATGAAAGCACTGATGGTCAGATGGTATTTTCTTACACCCACGTGTGTATGACCCGAACCCCAAAAATTCTACTGGACCATGGCTCGATATATCCAACTTATGAATGTGGTCCATGCTTTAACCCTAATCATAATAAATTCATAATATCTAAATTCTTTTGTAAACTAAATAAAGTGATGTGATATTCAGATTATGTTGAATATGGAGCTTTTTATTTAGAAAATGATTTCTGTTTTTTAAGTTCAATTTTTTTGTTTTATATTCTCATGTAGAGGAATAAATTCAAGTTTAATTTATTAATCGTGTGGAGTCATTTTCGTGTCTACAATAAAATCATATCTAAACGTTGACAAAATCATATCTAGACTGACAATTATTGTTGTAATATATGTAACTTGTGAATTATGCAGTATTGATAGTTGATAGTTTTGATGCTATCCCTTTAAATATATATAAATATAAATAATTATAAATATATAATAAGGATAATTATCAAAAAAATCTCAATGTAAAAACCGGGAAGTATGTGATTCCCGGGTCGTTATCCCCAACGAGGAATGCAATGGAAAGTCGAAAGACGGTTTGACATTTGATGCTTGAATGGAACAAAGATTTTGATTGGGTTTCTAAATCTACGAGAAATTTAATGCAATCTATACTAAAAACAATTAAGGCACAGAAATTTAAACTAAAAACGCAATCGGGAATCCTAAAAACGCGTCTAAATTATCAACTAAGTCAAAATTAAACCCTAAAAATAATTTTTTAACTTTTCTAAATCCTAAATGACTAAATTAGAATAAAAATCAAAGGAAATCCTAAAACGAGAGCGATTATAGTTAAAACACGAAGAAAACAAGAACGGGATTCAAATCCCGTTCTTAAAAATCCAAAATCTACAAATTTAACTCTAGAAATGCAAATTCAATTTTCCTAAGTCCTATTTGATAAAAGAAATTTTTCTAAAAAAGAATTATATTTTTTTGACTTTTTTATAATTTTTTATAAATTAAAAACGATTTTAACAAAAATTAAATATAAAAAATACTAAACGATTTATAAAAAATCTGAACAAATTCCAAAAAGTGGCTTGAACTATGCTAGACCTAATAAAAATAAGCTGGGTGAAACAGCTTATAAAAATAACTTGTGAAAAAACTAAAATGGGTTTATAACTAAATGGGCCAAAAAGGTAATAAAAGAATAAAGTGTGCAATAGAAAACGGAAAAGACCCAAGGGCGCTAGTGGTAGAGGGTGTGTGTATTAAAACGTTTGGTGAGAGGGTAGAGGTCCCGAGTTCGAGCCCTGCTCACTTGGGACTTCCCCTACTCCCAAATGTTTTTATTTTCCATTTTTTACAACATTTTTGTTAAGCTAAAAATAAGCTACTTTTGTAAAGACCACTTTTTTAGAAACCAATAATAAGCACAGAATAAGCTTCCAAAGTTGACAGAATAAGCTATTTTACACTAAGCGACTTTTTTTGGCTAACTATTAAGCATTTTGAGCACAAATAAGCAAATCAAAAAGAGAAATAAGCTAACACAGATACTTAACTACACCTAATAAGCATTTTTGAACAAAAATAAGCAATTAAAATAAGCTAGAATGACAGATTCACTAAAAAGGCTTTTTAACTTAAAATTTTAGACTAAAATGCAAATAAGCTCAAATAAGCTTTAAACTAAAAGAAATAATCTCTAATGGACTAAAACTAACCTATTTAGCAAGACTAAACCTAAAATAAGCAAAAACACTAAGCAAATAAGCTTAAATAAGCAAATGAGCTTTTTGGCCAAATTGCAACTTTTCTAGCTTATTTTTAAGCATTCAAACGAATCCTTATGGGTTTGAGACCTGTACCACTAAAAAGCTTGGACAATAAGCTATAATAAGCAACAAAGAAAAATGAGTTTGAAATTCAAATAAGCAGTTAAAAAGCTAAGTGAAAAGTGTTGTCTACTCAGATCACAACACTTAGGAAACTTTTTCAATCTTGACAAAAACAAACTTTTGAGCTTAAAAATAAGCTAACAACCAGAACCTTATGATCTTAAAACCTACAAACAGATTGAGATTTGACCTCAAAGAATAAGTATCATCTTTCAAAAAACATTTTGAAATAAAGAATAAGCCAGAAAAAGCATTTGAAAAAGCTATTTGTTCTTATTTCAACACTTAGCAAAGTTTTGACAGATTTGGACAAAATGCAAAATAAACTTTGAGGTTTAACAATGCTTGTCTTTAACACTTGAACACAATCAAAAAACACTTAACAAACTTACAAGGTGCAGAGAATTAAGCATTAAGCTTATTAAATAAGCTTAAACTAACACAGGGACCTCAAACCACAACTTCTTTAACACCATTGATTTTAGTTTTTATCACTATAAAAACTTAAACAAAATAATTTTAAGGACTAAGCTAAGCTTAACTAAATTGACCATGAGTATAAAAACTCATTTTTGACCCATTTTTACATGAGAAAACGTTAAACCAAACACCACTTTAAGCATTATTTTTACCAATTTTAACTTTAATTACTTGAATTTTTTCATGGGCAAACCCTTAATTACAGATTTAATAAACAACTTATAACAAACCCAATAAGCAAATTTTGACACTTAAATAAGCAAAAACAACAAGATTAAAGATTATGCAATAGTTAAGCAATTTTTGACAAATTATAAGAAAAACGTAAACTATGATTTCTAAGCTACAAGCAGGCATAAATAAGCAATAAACGCCACAAATAAGCAAGATAGCAGAAGAAGAAAGAAATTAAGCACATAAGTTAGGGCTACGTAATATAAGCTAATTATTTGGAGAAGGGAAACTTACAAGAGCCCCTTGCTTAAACAGGTCAAATAAGCTCAAAAGAGAGCTAATCTACAAGCTTTAGCTTGTTAAAAGACAAGCTAGTAGTGTCCATAAGCCCTTCCATTTCTGGCTTATCATCTAAAAATAAGCTGTGGTATTTGAGGGTGGATTTTATTTTGGTGAATTTACTTAATAATTTTTAAAGTTTGATGAAAACAGATTACATAAAGACTTAATAAAGAGATTATGAGAGCTTATGAAAGACTTTAATTAACAATAGAGCACTAATTCTTAAAAACATATTTTAAAGCTAAACACTTAAATTTTCATTAACTCATAAAAAATTACAATATTTTAAAATTACACTATATAAGCTGCTAAAAACTAAACTAGGTTAAAAACTACATGCCCAAGGGCTTACAATGAGTCCTATTTATATAAAAGCTAAGAAGGTTCTAGGATGTGTGCTTTCTTTGTGAGACAGCTCAAGGGTGTGCTTGTTGTGTGAGGCAAGTCTTCAATCAATCATAGCCATCAATTTTGAGTAATGCCTAAGTCTCTTGATCATAGCCCTTCATTTTTGTCATTATCCTTAAACGAATTGGGTGTTAGAGGATTGCCAAGGTGGACTTTGGAGGTTTGTGAGGTGGGTTAGGGAGGATTAATGAGGTTTTTATTGTGTGGTGAAGTTTTGGCTGGTTATACTGCAAAAAGGACACACACGCATTGTGTGTGAGTTGAGGGAGATGTACAGTAACTAGCGCCCTTTTTTAAAGTTTAAAAAATGGCAAGTTTGGTCCCTCAAGGTGTTGTGTTTAAGATACGATTCAACACCCGCTTCTTTACCTTTCATGTCGACCTTTCACACAACATCTCCTTTACCAAACATCCCCTAACCCTAACCGGCTTCTTCATCACAGTCGTTCTCCTCACTACCATAATTTCTCAATTAACTAACACCATTTCTTCAGTTAATTTCTCTTATTCAGGTTATTCCCAATTCACATCTTTTTTCTTTTAAATTTATATTTATTTATTTCCTATCATTTTGCTATTTGTGACTGTTTGAGATACGATTTTAACATAATGGTTGATTGTGTTTCTACATTTCTTAATAATTAATTTATGAGTTTTTTATTTAATGGAATAAGCAGTGCTTGATAAATTGTTTATGTCAAATTCAGAGTGATTGCATAAGCTAAACAATCCCTCTTTTTATACATATTATTATTATAAGTTGTGTTTGATAATTTTGGTTGGTCATGTGGGACTGCTACTTACCAGGTTCATGGAAGGCTTTTTCTTTTTTGGATAATTTTGGTTCCATTCTTGGCTTGTTGTAGTCTTTGTTCTTTATCATTTTGTTTCATTATGCTTCTTTAGGTTGATTAGTTGGGTTGGTTTTGTTGGTCCTTCTCACTTTTACTTAGATTGATTAGTTGGGTGGGGAGGATGCCTTTTATTGTATTATTTGTACTCTTGTTTTGGTTCTATAAATTTGTTGCCTTCTCAAAAAAAGTATAAATTGTGTTTGAAGTTGTCTTTATTTTAAACCCTCATATTTAGGTTAGTGTTGGGATGTAGTTACACATTTGCGGCTTTTTAAAGGGATGTATGATGTTGCTTATTGAATAAACATGTATAGGTGATGTTTGGGATTGCGTTTTTAAGCGGCTTAAAGCTTATATAGGGGCGGTTGGTATTGCTTCGTGAACATGCTTATATAGAGACCAACGGTACATACATTCTTTACTGAAATCACCACGGCTTCCGTTTTGTGACTTTGCAACATAGTGTAGTTTATGTTTTTTACTAATATTTGCTTACATAAGTTGCTCTGATTTGGTCTCTTTGAGGCTTGAGTTGTGACGATCTAAGATAAGATGCCAAACACCATGAATAATACTTTATGTAATGTAAAGAATAGGCATATGTCATACAATGCTAATGAAAATAACATCGTCAAAGCGTTAATACAACAAAGCAATAGGTGTGGTGGATTTTTATTAGTTTTATGTTAACTGATGATGCAAAGCAATAAATAACGTGTGTGTCATGGCTTAAGTGATTTTATAAGTTATTGCAGGTATTATTCTGAAAGCCTAATGTGATCTATGAATGTTTTGGGCCATTTGGCTCTGTTTTCTCTTTAATGAGAATTATGAATGAGGTTATATTGTTCATATTATTATCCATCAGTTGAAACTCGTCCAATGTGAATTTTTATTTAACAGTTTGGATTATTAGTTGTACCAATATGTATTTGTAATCCTATTTAGCACTTCAAATATAAATAAAAGAAAAAGAAAGTAAAAATTGCTTTGGTTTTTCTGTGATGGCAGGTTGTTGTGTTGTGTTTAATCTGTGGCTTTTATTTTATCTCCAATAATTGCAGGCAATTTTGGCAAGTAGCTCAGAAGTGCCATCAGTATTAGAGTTCTTGCAGCGGAGGAAATTAGAAGCAAAGAAGGTAAGTATGTCAGTGATAAATAACCAAACTAGTAATGCCTTCAAGTTGAATAAAGTAAATACACATCAAATGGTTTCAATTAAGAAATACAGAGGTGGAGTTTATAACCATTCACTCTGATTGGGGTTGCAGTATTATCTTAACTGGTCAAACGGGTTATCAAATGGGTAGAAAGTCGCCCTGAAGTGTATTATAATACGTATGAGGTAAGATCCAGAAGGACAAGATGAAACCGCAAGGGGCAAAAGGTAAGGCCAAGGGAAAGAATAAGCTTGCTTATGCTCCCAAGACCAAGATCCCACCACCGCCTAAGAGAGATAATCCGGCAAAGGACTCTATCTTCCACTACTGTAAGGAGGTTGGTTACTGGAGGAGGAATTTCCTGCCCTACCATGCTAAGTTGAGGAAGAGAAAGAATGCTAGCGAGGCTAGTACTTCAGGTATCTTCACTATAGAACTCTATGCTTTTTCTAATAACACTTGGGTGTATGATACGGGTTGTGGAACTCATATTTGTGATACTTCTCAGGGACTTAGTAGAAGCAGGAAGTTGAAAATGGAGCTTTAAGCCTGTACATGGGAAATGGAATGCGTGCAGCCATTGAAGCTATCGGAAGTTTTGATTTAATTCTTCCTAGTGGTTTAATAATTGTATTAGACAACTATCATTTCGCACCTACTGTTACTAGGGGTGTTGTTTCAATTTCTCGTTTGGTTAAGAACGGTTATATTCATACATTTACAAATTATGGTATTTTTGTTTCCAAAGATAATGTGTTTTATTTTAATGCAATTCCACGTGATGGTATTTATGAAATAGATATGCATAATCTTTATCCAAATGTTAGTTCTAATTATAATGTTAGCAATAAAAGAGCCAAACATGGGTTGGACTCTTATTATCTATGGCATTATCGTCTTGGACATATAAACAAGAAACGCATAGACATGCTTCAGTGTGATGGGCTCCTGCAACCCACTCACGATGAATCCCATGAGAAATGTAAGTCTTGTATATCTGGGAAGATGACGCGCAATCCTTTTCCACATCAAGTGGAAAGAGCCAAGAATCTGTTAGGACTTATACACACTGATGTATGTGGCCCTTTTAGAACTATGTCAAGAGAGGGTGCTAATTACTTCATCACCTTTATAGATGATTTCAGCCGCTATGGTTTTGTTTACTTGATGAAACATAAACATGAGGTGTTTGAAACATTTAAGATCTTTCAGAATGAAGTTGAAAATCAACTCGGTAAAAAGATAAAGGCTATTCGATCTGATCGAGGAGGAGAATACCTGAGTCATGAGTTTGTTAATCATATGAAAAGTTGTGGTGTCGTATCTTAACTAACTCCACCTTATACACCATAACATAACGGGGTGTCTGAAAGGAGGAATCAAACTTTACTTGATATGGCTTAATCCATGATGAATTTAAAAACTCTGCCAAAATCCTTTTGGGGATATGCTCTCGAGACTGCAGTTCGCATTCTCAATATGGTTCCAACTAAGAAGGTTGATAGGACGCCTTATAAAATATGGCACGAAAAAGCTCCCAAGTTGTCCTACTTAAGGGTTTGGGGTTGTGAGGCACTCGTGAAACGAGACACACCTGACAAACTTAATTCCAGATCCATTAAGTGTATCTTTGTAGGTTACCCTAAGTAAATGATGGGTTACTACTTTTACTATCCACTCAAGAACAAGATCTTTGTTTCTCGAAATGCCAAGTTCTTTGAAAATAGTTTCATGGTACAAGAAGCGAGTGGGATTCATGGACTTCTCGAAATAAGTGGGAGTGATAAAGGGCTTGAAATAATTCAAGAGAAAGATACACAACCTTCTGAAAGTACTAGCAAAGAACATAATGAGGTCGCACCTATCGAGGTCGAGCCCCAAAATGTTGGAGTTCCTATTCGTAGATCCGCAAAGATACCTCAAGCACCAGATAGATATGGATACTATGTTGATGTTGAGGAGTATGAATTAGGGGATCTTGATGAACCTCCTAATTATAAAGCTGCATTAGCAGATCCTGAATCTAACAAATGGCTTGAAGCTATGAATACGGAAATGCAATCCATGAAAGATAATCAAGTTTGGATTCTAGTTGAGCTTCCTCATAATGGTCGAACTGTTGGGAGTAAATGGCTTTTCAAGAAGAAGACTGACATGGATGGCAATGTACACACCTTTAAAACTCGTCTGGTAGCAAAAGGCTATACCCAAACCTACAGAGTAGATTATGGGGAAACCTTCTCTCCTATTGCAAACATTAGAGCTATAAGGATTCTTTTAGCCATAACCACGTTCTATCACTATGAGATTTGGCAAATGGATGTCAAGACAACCTTTCTAAACGGCCACCTAAGCGAGGACGTGTATATGGTGCAACCAGAATGGTTTGTGGATCCAAAACTGAAGTTGAATTACAACAAGGGTCCTTGATCAAAAGATTCAGGACTGATAGCGGAGGTGAGTACATGGTACTCTGTATTTTTAGTCTGTTGGTATTATCCATGAAACGACTGCCCTCTATACTCCATAATAAAATGGTATATCTAAAAGGAAAAACAGGATACTAAAAGAAATGGTTAATTCCATGTTGTCCTACTCAGGACTGAGTCAAGGGTTTTAGGGTGAAGCTATGTTAACATCTTGCTATTTATTAAATAGGGTTCCTAACAAAAGGAACAAGATTACCCCTTATGAACTCTGGACTAAAAGGAAACTAAACCTGAACTACCTCATGGTTTGGGGTTGTAGGGCAGTTGTAAGACTCCCTGATCTAAAGCTGAAAATTTTAGGTGAAAGAGGCATTGAATGCATCTTTGTTGGATATGCTAAGCATTCCAAGGCTTTTAGGTTCTATGTTATTAAACTAATGACTCAGTTTCAATTAACTCCATAATTGAATCAAGGGATGTTATCTTTGATGAGAATAGATTCTCTTCGGTCCCTAGACCAAATCTAAGGATTCCTAATGGAACTGAAGACATTGGTGGTTCTATGTTCCCTAAAGAGGTCACTGAAGAGATTGTTCAGCAACCTGAACCTGAGCTTAGGAAAAGCAAAAGGAATAGGACTTCAAAGAACTTTAGACCTGAATTTCAATTATACTTACTTGAAGGAACAAGAGATGAGGTCTCTGACCAACACTCCTATTGCTTTAATGTTAAGGATGATCCCAAGATATTTGATAAAGCAATGAAGTCTTAGGATGTTTCTTTTTGGAAATAAGTAATTAATGATGAGATAGATTCCATCATGGGCAACAACACTTGGGTGTTGGCTGATCTACCTCCAGGTTGTAAACCTCTTGGTTGCAAATGGATCTTCAAAAGAAAACTGAAGGTAGATGGAACTATTGAAAATTTCAAGGAAAGGCTGGTCATTCAGGGCTTTAGACAGAAGTCAGGGATAGACTACTTTGATACTTATGCTCTAGTGGCACGTATCAGTACCATAAGACTGCTGATTGCTATGGCATCAATTCACAATCTGATTATTTATCAGATGGATGTGAAGACAGCTTTCTTGAATGGTGAATTGGAAGAGGAGTTTATATGAACCAACCTTAGGGCTTCATCATGCCTGGTAATGAAAACAAGGTGTGTAAACTGATTAAGTCTCTATATGGACTGAAGCAGGCACCTAAGCAATGGCATCAAAAGTTTGATGAAATAGTTTTCTCTAATGGTTATTTACTTAACCAAGCTGAAAAATATGTATATATAAAATTTGATGAAACTGGTAAAGGAGTCGTCATTTGTCTATATGTTGATGACATGATGATCTTTGGCACTGACCAAGTTCAGGTTGACCTGACAAAGGAATTTTTATCATCAAGGTTCTCTATGAAGGACATGGGGGAGGCTGATGTTATCCTGGGTATAAGGATTAAACATGAAAGCAATGGAATAGATATTTCTTAGTCTCATTACATTGAGAAGGTACTGAAGAAATTCAATTACTTTGATTTCACTCCAGTTAGTACTCCATGGATCATCGTGAAAAGCTGATGGCCACTTAAAATAATGGTCAGGCTGTATCTCAACTTGAGTATTCTAGAGTGACTGTCTTCTTAATATATGTCATGACTTGTACCAGACCTGGTATTGCATTTGTTGTGGGTAAACTGAGCAGGTATACTAGTAACCCTGGTACTCAGCACTGGCAAGCAATTCAGAGGGTACTGAAGTACTTGAAGAAAACCATGGACTATAGATTGACATATATTGGTTATCCTTCAGTGTTAGAAGGTTACACTGATGTAAGATAGATCAGCAACACTGAAGACAATTCGTCTACAAGTGACTAGGTATTCTTGCTTGGTGGTGGTGCAATTTCTTGGGCTTATAAGAAACAAACTTGTATCACTGGTTCAACAATGGAATTTGAATTTTTGGCTTTAGTAGCTGCTGGTAAGGAAGCTTAATGGTTGAAAAACTTGCTCCTTGAGATTCCATTATGGTCCAAACCTATAGCATCCATATATCTATCCACTGTGATAGTGCTGCTACATTGGCAAAGGCTTATAGCCAGATTTACAATAGAAAGTCTAGACACTTAGGTGTCAGGCATAGCATGATTCGTGAGCTGATCACGAATAGGATGGTATCTATAAATTTTGTGAGGTCTCACAAAACTTAGCTGATTACTTGACGAAGGAATTGGCTAGAGACTTGGTTATAAAGTCTGCTGAAGGGATGGGATTAAAGTCCAATTAAGTCGCTGAATGCTAGGACACGCAACTCCCTACTGAGAAAACTTGGTAGCTGAGTTCAATGTGGAAAGTTGAACGTTCAGTGGACTGAAGCACATGTATTTACATATCATCCTAAGGATGTGCTTGGAACCTGCTGATAAAGGAGGATGAAGTTGATAACTTCTCAATGGTTAATTTCTTTGAAAAAGTGCTTAGCAGGAGCATGAATAAAGAGGAGCCACCTATGTAAATGTTAAGGTTTTGCCGCTTCGGGGAGCATAGACTTTGGCTTTTAAAACATTTATGAATTGGATATGGACACATGGCTTGTATAGTTTCAGGAGTTTCTTATGTGTTTGAAGACTTGTGTGTTTTTATCTTCAGGTATTCAAATGGGTTGAAGGGTTCAATTCTTAGAACACCCTGATTCTCGAATATTTAAACGTGTAATTACTAAGATGGAAATTTAATCCTTAGGATATTTTCATTTATGCACTTGTTTTGTTTAATGTTTAATTTTTTATGCAAAGGAATTGTACTAAATTAGGGAGGATTGTTGGAAATTTAGTTCAATTGTAGGGTTCAGTTCATACCGAGTAATGGGACTGGAGGTACGGAGTGTACTCTCATAGGTCACTGAACACCCTGACTCTGAGAGTGGTTAAAGGGAATTCAGGACACTGATGAAGTTTAGTGAGTTCACTTACTGAATGGTATTCATCAGTCTGATGGCTTCAGCTTGGTACTCCCCGAGGAGCAAGCTGAAGGATACCATCAGGGAGTAATCCATCTAAGGAAGTATCCTCAACGGGTTAACTCATCAGTGGGTTGTTTGAACCTTCAGTGGGTATGCTCCTCAGTGGGCTAGCTAATGGTTTAGGACACTGAATGAATAACCTAGCTGGAATGAATTCAATGACTTGTAAAAACTTTGACCAGATTAAATGGCAAGTTACAATCACATTTAATGACCACGATTAATATGGTCATGTAACCACTAATTTTTGAAATCAAGGAGGCTAATTATGGATGAGATTATATCTCCTATAATCTCTCATAATTCTTTGACTAGGGTTTTGAGTATCTCTCCTATAAATAGGAGATCATGACTGTATGAGAAGTGTGTGAAAAATAAGACATAAACATAAACACATAGAAACGCAGAGTTCTTGATCTGTGCCTAGAACAAGAACAAACACTTGGTTTTATCCCAATGAGGTATTCGTGTAACCAAGGCATAGGGTCGAATAATCTTCTTTGGAAAATGATTACACGACTTCAAGTGATATCCGGTAACTATCTTGGTAATTAGCTAGGCTATTGATTGTCTTAACCCTGATCTGGGACACACAACAACCGACAGAAAGCATCAATAACTTCTTTGTAGACAAGTTTCTTGAAATCCCCAGCCTGCACATAAAATGATAATTGAGCAGGGATGAGCATGGGTCTAGAACCGGTGGAACTAGAACCGAAACCGATGGATCCGAGAACCAAAATTTTGAGAAAAGTAGGAACTGAGAACCGAACCAAATATATTTTTCGGTTCCGGTTCTTTGGTTCTACCCGGATAGGAACCGATTTTCTTGAGAAAAAACCTCATGCACTAATGAGTTAAGCTAATAAAAAGCAAAAAAAATTATTTTTTACGCATTTGCAACCATTTATGTTAAAAGCAATAACATTTAACAACTAAAGCATAAGTTCAAATAAAAATTATTCTATAGTTCATAATAGGTTCAATAACTACATAACAATCCTAAAAACAAAATAAAATAACTTAAAATTTTGTGCAACAAAATAACTAGAACCGTTTATATTTCCATCGTTTTTTTCTCTTTGTCTCTTCCGGTTGGTTTCTCTAATTGTCTTTCCATATCTTTCGCAATATCATCGTCTTTAATAAAAATCTTCAACATTATCCTAGTATTCTACTTTCCAACGATTTGTAATAGGTACAATGATCTTGATATTTGCTCATACTTGTGATGCACAACATGCCATAACTTCTGACGCACAAGGACATGTTTAAGGTCGTGAAGCAACTAGCATAATAAATACGAATGCAAAGAAAAATCAAATATATAACTTACCTTCATTGTTTTGATAATGATGATAGTTGTTTTATGTTTTAATGGACTAAGGCTTAGGGTTTAAGGTGTTTAGCTATTTTTTTAAAAGTAGGCTACTAGGTTTTTTATGGTACATATAATTTATGTAAGGGAAAAATGACACAAATTTAGAATATTTGGGTATTCGGTTCCGGAACCGAGAACCAGTGGAACCGAACCGAACCGAACCGATCCAAGAACAAAAAAATATCAAACTCAAGAAAACCTACGGTTCTGGTTTCAGTTCGGTTCTTCTTGGTTCTGGTCCGGTTCTTGGTTCCGATCTGGTT
>BQNB010165473.1:0-11477 GCA_026074375.1 Tanacetum coccineum | reverse complement strand
TACTTTATTCTTAACAAAATAAAGACTAATGACTAAATATAATTAAACCACATAATTGGCACTTTTTATGAACCTAACACTCTCAATTCTTTTTCTCACCAATTTACTCTATCTGTTTTTATTTCACACATCTCTCTTTTTATTTCTCAGCTCACTATTTCTCTCAATTATTTTTCTCACCAATTCACTCTATCTGTTTTTATTTCAAACATCTCTCTTTCTATTTTTCAGCTCACTATTTCTCTCAATTCTTTTTCTCACCAATTCACTCTATCTATTTTTATTTCACACATCTCTCTTTCTATTTTTTAGCTCTCTCAATTCTCACAGTATTAGTTATATCAGCAGTAGTAAGTATAACTAACAGTATTAACTCGACAATATTAAGTATAACTAGCAACACTAATTATACCTAAAAGCAAAAACTTTTAAGTTATAAGTACTTACTCCAATTTCATCCTTAGCAGCCTTTTTATTCAATTCCAAACATCCTTCCATTAATCAAGACTTTAGAGATTAAGCATTCCAATACTTGCAATTAGATATTGAAATATGCTAACATCAAATGCTTTTGTGAGCAAATCTGCAACATTCTGATCTGTGTGAATCTTGATCATCTAGATAAGCTTCTTCTCATAAGAATCTCTAATAAAGTGATTCCTAATCTCAATGTGCTTTATCTTTGAGTGAAAAACAGGGTTCTTCACTATGCAAATAGTACTCTCATTATCAATATGAATCTTAGTATGCATAAAGTTATATCTATAATCTAGCAATTGATTTTGAATCCAAAGCACCTATCCACAGCAATTAGAAGCAGCTATATACTCAACTTCAGTTGTGTAATTAGCAACCACAGTCTGCTTCTTGCATTGCCATGAGATCAATCTGCACCCTAGGAATTGACAACCTCCTGTTGTAGATTTCCTATCTAAACTTGCTTCAGCATAATCACTATCAGTATATGCCACCAAATCAAAAGGTGAATCCTTGGGATACCAAAGGCCCAATTTAGGTTGACCTTTTAAGTATCTAAATATCCTTTTCACAGCATGAAGATGTGAACTTTTAGGATTGACTTGAAATCTTGCATAAGCACATACTACAAACATTATATCAGGCCTTAAAGAAGTTAGATACATCAATGATCCAATCATGGATCTATACAAGTGTTCATCTACATCTTCACCATCTGCATCTTTGAGTAAAGGCTTATGAGTTTCCATAGGTGTGCTTGCTATCTTGACATCAGTAAAACCAAATTTCTTCAAAATCTCCTTCACATACTTGTCTTAACTGACAAAAATCCCATCCTCCTTCTGCTTTACTTGCAGTCCTAGGAAGAATATGAGTTCACCCATTGAGCTCATTTGAAACTTCTTACGCATCATCTTCTCAAATTAAGTGCATAATGACTTCTTTGTAGAGCAAAAAATGATATCATCTACATACACTTGAACTAACAGAATATCATCTTTGTTCCTTCGGATAAATAAAGTCTTGTCTATCTTTCCTCTCTGAAACCCATTGTCCAATAAATAAGTTGACAAGGTTTCATACCAAGATTTAGGAGCTTGATACAGTCCATAAAGTGCATTTTCTACTTTGTATACTCTATCAGGAAAGTCTGGGTCTTCAAATCCTGGTGGTTGACAAACATAGACTTCCTCTTCAATCTTACCATAAATAAAAGCACTCTTGACATCCATCTGATACACCACAAAGTCTTTAAACAAGGCATAGGCTAAGAATAACCTGATTGCCTCAATTCTGACAACTGGAGCAAAAACCTCATCATCGTTTATTCCTTCTTTTTGTGTGTGTCCTTGTGCAATTAATCTTACTTTATTCTTAATCACAATACCTCTTTCATCTTTCTTGTTCCTGTACACCCATTTAGTACCAATGGTCCTTTTGCCATTAGGTAAATCCATCAAGGTGCAAACTTGTTGTAACTTGAACTGTAGAAGCTCCTCCTGCATAGCTTCTATCCAGCTTGGATCTTTTAATGCTTGGATTACCTTCTTGGGCTCTTCTTGAGATAAGAAACATGCAAACAGACAATTCTAAAAGTCTTTATGGTTGGTCCTCTGCTATATTGAACTAAACATAGCATGTTCAGTCACATTCTTTGTCATCCTTCTGGTTTGAGGTGCTGAATTCAAATGTCTAATAATTTGTTCAATTGAATGATCTTTATGAATTCTTGTTGTTGGAATAGGACTGACATGCATAAATGTATCTAAATTGTTTATGTCAGCCTCTGCACCAACATCTTCATCATCATCTAAATAAACAATATCTTCCGATTCAGACATATTTAGATCATTTGGAAGTTCAATGCTTGTTTTTAGATCAACAACATTAACTTCTGAGCCAACAGCATTAACAGTTAAACTAACAACATTAACATTGTTAGTGTTGTTTCCATTACTAGCAATATTAATATTGTTAGTGTTGTTAATATTATCATCCTTCTCTTGATTAATTCTTGGCTCCTCTGTAATTGGAACCTCACTATCTTTCAATTTAGTTGGATTTCCACTTTCATTCTCTGGATCTTCAGCATCCTACTTTTCCTCCTCCCCTGATGGTTTAAATCCAGCATCAGGAGAACTCTTTAAATCTTGAATGAATAGTGGATTAGCAAGCCACATTGGTAGTAGAATGTAATCTTTGCCAGATACTGTCTCCATTCTAGCTTTACCTGCATCATTATATGCTTTTGTACTAGTATTACCATTAGATTGATTCCCTGTAACAACTGGCTTATAGTTCATAGAATTTGTTAGTGCATCAATATCAAAAAGCCAATTAGGTCAACTTTCTGCAATATTAGGTGTATTCTCACTAAACTGAACATGCAGGTTCTCTTCAACTATCCTAGTTCTACTGTTGAATACTCTCAATGCGTTGCTATTGGTTTAGTATCCTACAAAGAACCCTTCATCAGCCTTTCCATCAAATTTACCTAGGTGATCTATTGTATTAAGGATTGTAACAGGACACCCAAATGGTCTCATGAAGCTTAAGGCAGGTTTCCTACCTAGAATAAGTTCATAAAGGGTCTTATAATGAGGCTTGATAACTAACACCCTAGTTTGGACATAACAAGCAGTATTAACTGCTTCAGCCCAGAAAGTTGTTGGCAATTTTAAATCAGCTAGCATAGTCCTAGCAGCCTCTATTAGTGTCATATTTTTCCTTTCAGCTACTCTATCACTAGTACAAAAAGTGGCTTTCGTCACACATACTATTTTTTGAACAGTCACACAGGTAGATATTTATGTGACTAAATGTACCAGAATAAAATAAATAGTTACACTTGAACTCATTTTGTGTAACCATTTCAGAATTTCATTGTCACACATTTGGATATTTTCATGACTAGAGGCATCTAGTAAAATATTTTTGATCATTTAGTCACTTATAATTTGGGACGTGTGACGGATTCAAATATTTATGAGACATTAGTCACACTACATATATACATATGTGACAAATAAATGTCACACAATTGAATAGTGTAACCAAAATCAATATACGGTGACATGAAGTAATTGTGTATGTGGCTAAATCATATAGTCAAGTTTGTCACACATTATTTAAAAGTGACTGATATTTTTTGCTAAATATTTAGCCACATATGAATTTGAAATATGGGACAACTAAAAAGTAAGTTTGAAGCCTTAGTCACAATATACATTTAAAAGTGACAAATATATGTCACACACTTGAACAGTGTGACCAAATGTCATATATGGTCACACTAAACTTTTTGTCACACGTTATTTAAGTGTAGCAAAAATTCAATACATATGGTCCCGCTTTAATTTTCCCCAAAGTCAAAACCTCCCTCCAACACATTCTTCACAGATCAAAAAACATTTCATTCATTTCTCTTTTGAGCGGGATTTTTACCCTACTTTTTTTCACTATGGCTTTTTTGAGTTTTTCTTTCATTTCACATACACCACATAAACATAAAATCTTATATCACTTCTTACATGTTTTAGCATTGAAGGCTATGAATGAGTTCAAAAATCTCCCAACAATCGGTAACAATTTTCTCTAACAGCATTTAATCAGAAACACTCACTGATGATTGCTTTATTTACGGGGTTGTTAGTCTAATTTTTAACAGATCTTGTGCTGTAGCTAATGATGTTTTATAGATCGATTGCATATAGAATCTATGTTGGCCTTGTTCATATGATCTCACACAGGTAATGCTTTTGCTATTTTTTTTATATTTATGTTCAAGTTTAGGCTTATCAGTTGTATGTAATTAAGGTTCAGTTTGGAATTTATGTGATTAAGTTTGTATGTATATTAGGGATCTAACTGGAAGTTAAAGTGAGGGTAATTTCTGTTGTTTATCTTATTCGTTTAGACTACAAGTTCTCTGTTTATGTTTATGTGCATCCATTCTTTCAAGTTTAGATTTGTTAGTCGTTAAATTTTCAATACAATATCTACAAGACTTGCTTGATAATTCTTGTTTCTTTGGTATACAAGGATGATGGAGTTTATAGGTTCATTTAAAATTATTGTAATGCCATAGTAACTGAGGGTGTATCTCCTAAATATTAGTGGATTCTAATTTGAAAAAAATATCATATCCACATAGATACTCATTTCTCAATTCATATGAAGATAGTGTATTTAAAGTCTGTTTTTATGTATATCAAGATTAAATGGAGGAAATAGTTGTTGCGAAAAGAAGAAAACAATGAAGAAACTAGTATATTTGTCTTCGTTTATGATAACCTAAGATACTGGTATATTTATCTTCCCTGTTCATGCATCTAATGTATACCTGAAGGTTGTAAATGGGCATTTGCTGAAACTAGGAGGAAGCAGAACAAACTTCTATTGAAAGGGCAACTGCAAGTTCAAACCACAAGCACTCGCTGTGGCCTGAGTAATTAGGACTAGAAAAGCACGTGTCAAAGCTTAGGGAAAAGACTGGAAAGATCAACTATGGCTGAAAATTTTTCCGTTATTCAGAATACTACAACAAGAAAAAGTTTTTTATCTTGGCCTGGAGAATTTGCTTTTATAGTTAATATGATAGATTGTAACGATGAAGAGCTCCTAGGTAATGAAAACAGTGTTATCTACTTTAGCAAACTTTCAAAGTGTTTTTTTTTTTTTTTTTTTAGTAATTTATATATATAAAACATTTTCAACTGGCCTTTAGGGCTTTGCACAAGTGTTTGAAATCTTCATCTTTCAATAAAATGTAATGAGTTTGATTCTTACACTGAACTTTACGGCTTTCTACCTATTAGGAAGCATGCGAGTTGGGTAACGGGTTATGATAGGATCACAATGGCGTCTGAGCGAGTTTGGGATTGACATGAACCTATGTTATGTACGTTTGTGTTAGATCTGTATTACCAACTTAATTTCATGAATTACTTATATCTTAATCTAGAAATGAAAGATTTTGGTGTTTTTATGAGTTATATCATAAAAACTTAGGGAGATTTTCAATTGGTTTGACATGTTCTCCTTTTTTCTAAAACACAACCCAACCAAATGAGTTTAGATAGTTTCCTCTGATATCTAGGGTGCGTCCTTAGGCGGTTGGTAAAACCTTCATCTTCAGGGTTAGATTTCCTGTTTGTTTTTAAAAAATCTTCAAGGAACAGCACATACGTTTTTATAAAATTTCTGAGAGTTCTTTTGGTCAAAAAAAAACTTATTCTTAATCATATGAGGTGAAAGTCATATGCAACTTATTAATTGTGCCTTGCTTTTATAATGTATATATTAACTGATTAACTATTTGTCTTTTTAGAAGTACAGTCAAAATTTGACAAATTAAAGCAGTCTAGCAGTGAGTTTTAGTTTATGCTATTTAGGGTCACTTTAGTTTATGTTATTAGCTGCAAACATGTGTCATTCCTTGATGAAATTTAGGGTTGTTTACTGTATGTTAATGGCTGAAAATGTGTGTTGTCACTGGCTGAACCGCAAGGACATTTAGTGCATTTTAATGGCTGCAAATATGTGTCGTTACTTGCTAAAATTTAGTGTTATTTAGTGTATGTTATTGGCTGCAAACTTGTGTCATTTCTTGCTGAAATTTGAGGTCATTTGGTGTATGTTAATGGTAACAAAAATATGTCATTACTTGCTGAACATTAGGGTCATTTAGTGCATTTTAATGGCTGCAAATATGTGTTGTTATTTGCTGAAATTTAGTATCATTTAGTGTATGTTATTGGCTTTAAACGTGTGTCATTTCTTGCTGAAATTTAGGGGTTATACCATTCGTCTTGATGTATGTTATGGCAACAAAACATTTAGTGGATGTTTTTAGTGCAAATTTGAAAATACTGTATATTGACGGTTACCTGTTTTTAGCGCATGTTGAGAGTTGTTGAATATCTAAATTTGGATTGTGGTGGGTGGGGGAGATGGCTCTTGGCATGCATCTTCATATTGGTCTTGATAAGCATCACAACAAATAACAACACCACAATTTATAAGTGCAGTACAAGCTTTATAAAAAAGACACTTAAGCTTTATTTAATTTTTAGTACTGCTTTTTATCTTTTGCAAGAGAGACAACCTAAGTTTCACCATAAATTAAGTCACAAGGCTGAGATAATATCACCTGTACATGTTCGATTGTCGTTCACCAAGTTAGGAAAGAAAGTTAGACGATAAGCAATTCGTGTGGTAAAATTTGCAGCATTGAACATATTTTCTCTAATTCTGTATTTTCATAAACTTATGAAACCAATGAAATAGTAACGTATGCGGCTCCTATTGACACCAAAACAAGTTTTAAGATCTAGTCTGCTTTTGGAAAAAATGTACCAATCAGTTGTAGTGCAGCATAGTGGAATATGTGTAAATGTTCAACTTGTGGCTTGTTCTTGTCAGATATATATCTTTAGTTCATACAAACATGTGTTCATGTTGCTGAAATTTCGGGTCTTTCGCTATATGTTAATGGCTGCAAACATGTGTCATTACTTGCTAAAGTTTGGTTTCATTTAGTGTATGTTAATGGCAGCAAATGTGAGTCGTTACTTGTTGAAATTTAGGGTCTTTTAGCGTATGTTATTACCTGCAAACATGTGTCTTTCCTTTCTAAAATTTAGGTTCGTTTAGTGTATGTTAATGGTTGCAAATGTGTGTCATTAGTTGCTAAACTTTAGGGTCGTTTAGTGTATTTTAATGGCTACAAATGTGTGTCGTTACTTGCTGAAATTCAATATGGTTTATGCTGTATATCCAAATCAAATGGCTTAAGCTAAAATATAGAACTAAAAGGAAATGGGTCAAATGGGTCTAGCAGGTCAAAGTCATTTAATATGTATACAATATAACTTTAAAAATCGTTTGATTGTATGTTTGCAACAGTTTAGTTTTGTAAACATATTTTAACACAACAAAAGGTGAGGCCACTGACCTGTTTTCAAGACATTCAAAAAATATACCCGTTTAGGTGTGCCTGATGCACCCATGTTGGTTAGCAGTGTGATCGTATTTTTAGCTCATGTTATTTGCTTTGGTTTCTCCAAGTAGTGTAACCACCTCAGAGGGTAACATTGCAGTAACTAGCAATGAGACCAACCTTGTTGCAAGATGTAGAAGAGTGTATGCTCTTGCACATGACTATCATATCAATTCTATTTCGAATAACATGTATAATTCTTTAAATGTCTCAAGTGTTTATCAACTTTTGTTACTTGTACACATGTTTACTCCCCAAGGCTCAATTCTTTGATAATTAAGCCCTTGTGAGATTAAAAAAATGCTGCCATGTAATATTTGTGCTGCTAATGAAACATTAAAACTGCTTGGATGTTATTACTACTATTCGAGCATTGAAGGTTAGTGCTGCCAAGCTACGTTTAATATTGTTTAAAGAATAGGATGTTAATACTGCCGAGTATATTAGTACTGTTATAATATTAAAACAGTATAAAAGTTAAAACTGTTTGGCACAAGGAATGGTATTGCATGTTGTGATTTAATGCTGCCATGGTTCGTGTATATTACTACTGCTTTTTGGGCTTTATTGCTACAGTTGGGTGATACGAGCCCAACTAGAAGTTAATACTGCCAGGCTTAAGAAGTTAGTACTGCTAGCAGAAGTTAGTACTGCTAGCAGAGTTATTACTGCTGGCGTATTGTTAATACTGCTAGAGTATTAATAATACTGCTAGAGTATTAATAATACTGCTGGCGTTTTAAGTGTTTTCATTGGGCCAAGGGACAATCATGTGACGTTGTAGCTTACTTTTTATTACATGTATAGATAGATTCTTTTATCAAGTCTAGAATTAGAATGTTGTGATAGTACACTTTGCTTCTGTAACTAACTTCAGTTATGTCATCATTGACAGGTATTTACACTAAGGTAATTATCAGTATTTATATGCTAAAGATTAATCGTATTATATGCAGGATCAATAGTCTAAACTTTACCATATGGAGTTGCACAACTGTTATTAGTAGCATGAATTATTATCGATGTGTTGTAGAAGGTACGAATTCATAATTCATATTGTATCTAATACTACAAGCCGCAATCATACATGACAATAAAGATTATATATCCGTTGAAATTAGTTCAGGTCCAAAATTGTCTGCAAGCACAATTCAGGTCCAAAGGTTTATATGATGTCTGTCAGTTTGGTACATATATGAAACTGTTAAATGTACATTCTTTTTCTTCGTACAAACTTTGTTGTCAGTCTATTTTCACCTTGAGAAACAGAGAATCACTAGGTATGAAAGTCTATGCGTTCATTCAGTGTGCTTTGCTGTTTTGGCAACATTAGGTTTAGGTCCTGGTTGCATTTTCACCTTGACTGCAATTACCAAATGGGAGTGTAGCTCATATGGTAGAGTGCTCGCATTGCATGCGAGAGGCACGGGGTTCGATTCCCCGCACTTCCATATTTTTTCATTGTGTGACTAAATATTACAAAACGCCACACAAACATAAAATTCACGCGGCCATTCGATGAACAACAGTCACATAAAATACACATTTACTTGACTTTAAAAAAGCTATGGTCCACACATATTAACCTTTTGGCCACTTTGGCTTATCTTGTTGTTATAAATTAAAAAAACATGCTTTTGCTGGGACCTAAATATTACCAAAAACGCCACACCAACTTAAAATTCATGTGACCATTTAGATGAACAATAGTCCATACAAAATAACAATTCACTTGTCTTTAAAACAAACATATGGTCACAATTATTAACACTTTTTGGCCATTTTGGTTAACTTGTATGTGACGAAATCCCAAAAAACCCAGGCTTTGTGTGACTAAATATTACAAAAGACCACACAAACATACAATCCATGTGACCATTGGATGAACAATAGTCACATAAAATACACATTTACTTAATTTTAAAAAGCATATGGTCACACTTATTAAGACTTTTGGCCAAAAAAATATTTACTCCAAAAAAACAACACCCGTTGTGTGACTAAAGCATCACAAACGTCACATTTATTATATATTCATGTGGCCATAGGACGGGAAATAGTCACACAAAATACACATTTACTTGAATAAATCATCTCAAATGTCACATATATTATATATTTATGTGGCCAAAGGACGAACAATAGTAAATCTCAAAAACCATTCGTGTGACTATAAAGTGTTTACGATCACTAATACTAATTAATCCAACAAAACTTGTGCCTAATTTGTCACACATATTCGGGTTTCGGTCACTCTTTTTCAATGGAAATAGCTACGAACTCCCTAACGTGACCGTATGTGACCTACAGTGGCACGATTTTTAGTGACAAACACCCAAAAAAACACGTGTGACCATATGTATATCGTCACACATTTTTGGAGTGACCAATACCAGCTTTTGTACCAGTGGGACGACCATTTCTTCACACTGCTGATGCAATTATTCGAGTTAAATAGAAACAACCCAATCTTGGAGTTGGAACTGAACGAATGATTTTTAATATCGATTCTGCAATGAAACACTCTTACTCAAACGATGATACCTGTTTCAGTATAGATGTTATTGATGAAATCTTAGAGGAAGACTTTGATGCTCTTCTAAACAAAGGAAGTAAAATCCTTCATTCCATCAAAGGAATCCTTCTCGAAAAAGAAATCTTTGTTGAATTCGACGAATTTATGGCAATGACCGCCGATGAAAATTCTAACTCTGAATCCACTACCGAAGAACTACCATTCGAGAAAATCACCATCAACACCGATTATAAAATCAAAACATCTCTCGAAGAACCTCCTACGGATCTTGAACTTAAACCTCTGCCTGATAACTTGGAAAATGTATTCCTGGAAGAACTATCTTTTCTTCCTGTCATCATATCATCTAAACTCTCTACTTAAAACAAAAGCAAACTTATATCTGTCCTTAAAAATATAAGGAAGCCTTTGCTTAGAAAACGACAAACATTCCTGGTATATGCTCATCATTTTGTAAACACAAGATACAACTCTTGGATGACAAGAAACCGGTTATCCAAAAACAAAGAAGGTTAAATCCGAACATGCAGGAAGTTGTTAAGAAAGAAATTGTGAAACTCTTGGATACCGGTATTATTTATCCGATTGTCGATAGTCCTTGGGTTAGTCCTATTCACTGTGTACCAAAGAAAGGTGGTATTACAGTTGTCACCAACGAAAATGATGAACTTGTTCCAACAAGAACCATTACAGGTTGGCGAGTATGCATTGATTATCGTAAACTCAATGAAGCAACCACAAAAGATCATTTTCCTTTACCGTTTATGGATCAAATGTTAGAAAGACTCGCAGGAAATAAATATTTCTGTTTCCTCGATAGTTTTTCTGGATATTTTCAAATTCCTATCGATCCTATGGATCAAGAAAAAATAACATTCACATGTCCCTTCGGAACATACGTTTATAGGCGATGCCTTTCGGGATATGCAGTTCCCCAGCTACATTCTAAAGATGCATGTTAGTAATCTTTCATGACATGATCAAAGAATTCGTCAAAGTATTCGTGGACGATTTCTCTGTCTTTAGAGACTCTTTCGACAAATGCCTAAATAACCTCGATAAAATGCTCCAGCATTGCAAAGATGCTCATCTTGTCTTTAATTGGGAAAAATGTCACTTCATGGTCAAAGAAGGAATTGTGCTTGGACATAAGGTGTCTGGCGCAGGACTTGAAGTCGACAAAGCAAATATCGACGTAATCTCAAAACTTCCACCTCCTACTAATATCAAAGGTGTTAGAAGCTTTCTTGGACATGCTGGTTTTTACCGACATTTCATTAAAGATTTCTTAAAAATTGCCCGACCTCTAACTAAGCTTCTTGAAAAAGATACTCCATTTGAATTTGATGATGAATGTCAAAAAGCATTCGAGTTATTAAAAAAGAAACTCACATGTGCTCCTGTGATCGTAAGCCCAAACTGGAATCTTCCGTTTGAACTTATGTGTGATGCAAGTGATTTCGC
>BQNB010165472.1:0-12185 GCA_026074375.1 Tanacetum coccineum | reverse complement strand
GGGATACATTTTTATAAACTTATAAAGGCTACTTAAGAACAAGTAGGATTCAAGTGGGGGGATATTTGATGACATCAAATAACGTCTATTTTATAGCATCATTTATCCCATGTAATTAACCCATTTTGTATAATTATTGCAAAGAATTGTTACTTAATCATTTGTATTTGAGAATTGCAGTAATTACGGAGTACTTGGTGAAACTTGACTAAAAGGCACGCATTCTGGAGCTTAAACGAAGATATTTTGAAGATTAATGTTCTGACAACCAATACTCCGTATCCATCAAGGAAGATACATCGTATATGTGCTTGCACTCGCCAAAGACCACAAAGGAAACATAATCAATATGCCGTATCCAGAGAATACTAATATGCCGTATTGGAGATATAGTATGTGAATATTTTGGATGATATCAAACGTGGTCCCTACTCCAAGAAACTCCTGATATGCTGTATCGCACCGACTTCAGACCCTATAAATAGAAAACTCAAAAACGAGTTTTAAGTGTGCTAAATCATATTCTCGATACTTAAACCACAAAAGTTGATTTTTAAAGGAGAAAAAGAGCTGAAGAGGTCTCGCAACACATTCTAATCCATAGGAGACAACATGTAATTTCTTATACTTATGTAATCATTCAGTTTTTGGTATCATTCGTTAACTCGGTTAGTTTACCTTGGCTATGCCATTACTCTTTTACTAATTATGATGTTTGAAGGCTAATACCTTCGAGTATTAGCCATTATTATAAAGATCTGAATGTTTGTTTTTGTTTATATCTTGATTGCTTAATTTATCGTTGAATTTATTGATTATGTTTATCACATGATACTTGTTTACGTACTTAAGTATACGACCTATCATTCAACTGGGTATAGTCCTACATATTTAATGCGCTGCAACTTCGGTGTTGTTTAGGCATAGGCTAAGAGTCTGGGATAGCTCTCCATATAGTGATGCGTATAGGTGGAATAAATAGGATTACTAATAACGTCCTGCTTGCCTCGATTGAACTGTTTGTAGCGTTGTAGGTGGTGGCTTAGTACTAACTAATAACGTTCTATTCATTGGTATAGTTTGGATTGTAGACTACCACCTAATACAAATTACCATTAAGCAGTAAGTAGATAAAGTCTCTATGAGCTAGGGTTAGTATGACACACACCGTGTTGTCCTCTAGATGAATTATAATCAATATAATAAGGATGCTTTATGCGGATGCTTTAATTATGACATAATTAATGTGTCTAGGTCTTAGGAAGAAGTCCCGCCTAAGTCTAAGAATGATATGCCTAAGTTCCCTAAGAATGATATAATATAAACCTACCACAAACCTCGAGATAAGTAATCATTGCACTAAAATAAGGTAAACCAAACTTCTAAATCTAATCGATTAATGATTGGCTAATTGCTAATTAAATTTCTAATTTTATATACAGTTTTTCAAATCATAAAGGCTTTTTTTGATCCGCGCAGAGTCTTGTATCTTCCTATTAATTTGCTTGCGTGGGTTAAATGTCTTGAATTAATTGTAGTTACCTACCAAAACCCGAGGCCAGCCAGTCTCTCAGGCTAAAAAACCAACAAAACCAAAAACCCCCCCAAAACCCCGCGCAACCTAAAAAAAAAAAACCAACCACCACCCCAAAACCCCAAAAACCCCCCTTTTTAAATTTTTATTTTTTTAACCCAACCCAACCCCCCACCCCCCCCCAAACCCACCCCCTTTTTAAATTTTTTTAATACCCAACCCCCCCCACCCATTTTTAACCTTTAGAATTAGAAATAGAACTACTAAACATAATAGATTAGCATTAAGATAGGTTTTGACTTAGCTTAGAATTAAACTTAGATTAGCAAAAAGAAAACCAAATATTAATATATTGAGGAAAGATTAAAAACCTCAATAAAAACCGAACCTCAGCATATTTTCAAGAAGGTTCGACAAGTAAAATAAAAGACAAGCGAACAACCAGAAAACAACAATAGCAAACCCTAACTTTAACAAAAAACCCCACCACGAATCTATTCACATATCTATCAATCAATATTCTATCTATATCAAAACACCGAACACCCCAATCACATCACTAATACACAATCACACTATCACATCTAAAACACACAATCACCGACGCCCCCCACCCCCCGGACCACAGACCGACCCCACCCGACACGGTAACACTGAACCCGTTAAAATGAAGTGTTGTTTTTATTTTTGGTTAAGTTTGGCAAAATAATAAACTTAAACAAACAAATTTGGAAATGCATCATAAAAATATACAAAAACCTGTACAAAAAAAAAAATACAACAACACCCAACAATACAACAAATACAAAAACCACACAAAAACAAAACCTAACACCGTACGATCTATACACGACATACCACAATACACCACACAACGACCAAACAAAAAAACATCAAGTTTCCAAATTAAAAATTATACTTTGTTGAAAAATAAATTTTTTTGTGTTGCAGCAAGGTATGAAACACAGGGGGACGTAGGCCATTAAGATGAACTTAACTCTAGTTATAATTAGTAAAACTAGAGCCATAAAGTTCCCTCCCTAATCAACTACGACGTAGTTAAAGGGTTTAAACTACGCCTGAGTTTTATGGTTTTGAAAATAATAATATTTGGGAATTTTTATGGCTTAAGCACACAACTAACACACGGAGTGTCGTAGTTTAAGGGAATCTAACAAACTACGAAGCCCGTAGGTTACAGACTGTAAAAACCTACGGGGATTGTTAAAAAAACTATCATGAAAAAAAACTAAAAAAAAACAGAAAAAATAAACCTACAACAGTCGAGGTGAGTATGAAATTCATCGAAACAATACGGTGATAAAAGATAATAACTTTCTATCCTCCTTACATGGTCAACTGGTATAAGCAGTCAAGCTTCAACAAAACCAAAGTAAGAAAAGTAACAAAAAAACCCCCAAAAAACTAAATAAATTCAAAATCAACAAAATAAAGAGGAGGATAAAAAAGTACGGGTTGTCTCACATATTTGTGACAACAAAGTATTAAATATAACATGAGTAGAAAAAAATATAAGACACTTTTGGTTTTATTACCGGAGTCTTTAAAGTTTGAACTCAAACCGGGTTTTACTTATCTCTTGGACACTTCCCTGAACAGAAATCCTCCTGTGTACCATTTTATTCTAAGATCATAATCCTTTAAAAAACCTTCGACCTATTCAACACACCCGTCCCTATGGTAAAGCATATCCTTTTAAATTGTTTACAAATCATACAGACAAAACTTTTTCCTTCCTCTAATGAATACCGCTTTACCTCAAATGTTTCAATGCATACTTGAGGTGGGTCATAATATTTTTTCAACAATCAAGATTTCCATCAAGACCACTTTCCCATCGCTCTTCTTCCTCAAATCCGTCATCGTGCCATGAGTATAATGTACCTCCATGGACCTGTTCATATTTCTCCCATATATTGTCCATGATATACCCCTTCTTTTTTATCCTTAACTCATACTCGTTCGCCAACTGCTCAATCTCATTATCAAACACTGCCTTGTATTCATCTAAACTCCTTGAATATGAATCGTTACGTATTCTTGCAAAATCAACTTCCACGTCAAAACTATCAAGGATTTATTTATTAAGCACTGCACTCTTCATAGATTTGTCCACGTTCGTATGTCCGGTCTTTACTTTCAACCATTCCTAGAATGAATAATTTCGCGGCTGTAGTTTGTTTTGGTTCACCGGTGAAGAGTTGGGGAAATAGATTAATGCTTAAAATCAGATCCTCCTGGTTACTAGGATTAAGAATTCTTCCAGGAGCTAAGAAATGGTATGGAACGGAAGTGCTTCCATAATCCAAGGGTATATTATTTTTGTCACACCACTCAATATACCTTTTTTCCCTGACCGTGTCATCAATCTTTTTATTTTCGTACTTTATTAGGAGAAGATCAAGGAATAGTATTTCCTTTCCTTTCTTGTTTTGTCTTTCATCATCACAATTGCATTCCTACTGCTTTATGTTTCCTCGTTCATCCAGTCCATGGATTTTATCTCCCGCGTTGCATACCTTTGAACTTGGGTCACAGGTTAGCCAGAATTTAATTCGCCATCTCTCAAAACCTGAAGTTTTTTACAATAATGCAATCTTGAAGCTGTTGTCTCAGACTCAGCCATAGTAGTCATCCCTTTTTCTCCTTCGTATTGCTCCTGCACATTATTACAAACAAGGGTGTATTTATTGTTTTGATTAGTGCCACACATTTGGTTAATCCTTTCGACTTCTAAGCATATAGGGGAATCATATGAGAAAGAACATTACCTATTTCAAGAGGGTTAAATGGTTTTTCCTCTTGGACTTCATTGATCACGCATACTTTTTTGACAAAGGCAGCTGGATGGTGCACATTCCCATTCATATAAAAAACAATTCTGTCCTCTCCAACCCCTAACAAAATTTCCTTATTAAAAGCATCAATCCTAGCATGAATAGTGGCAAGGAATGGTCTACCTAGTATCATAGTCTCACTAGGGTCACCTAGCATATCGATAATCATGAAATCAGAAGGGAATAAAAATTTATCAATTTTCACCAGAGCGTTTTCCACTATCCCAACAGGAGCCTTTTTGTCATATCCGCCATTTCAACTAACATATTAGTTTCTTTAAGATTTGTTAATTTTAGATGGTTAAACATGGATCTTGGCATGATATTAACATTGGCTCCTAAATCTGTCGTTGCATATAAATTCAAACTACCGATTGTGCAGGGAAGAGTAAAACTTCCTGGATTTAATTCTTTTAGTGGTAGTTGACATGGCAAGACACCTGGTGGCCCTTCTTCCTTTTTCTTGGAAACTTGTACATTATCATCATAAATAAAATATATTTCATGAAGTTCATTAGTTCTTTTAGGAGTGGTTTCATCGGTTGGTGCTTTATTATTAGCAAAGATCGCCTTGCACTGGCCAACTGAAGGAATGGGAACTTCATTAGCAGCATTGGCTTGATATTCTTTAGCTAGCTGCTCAATCTGGGTTTCCAAATTCTTTAATGAAGCGTTTTGGTTTCTTGTATTTAAATTTGTGCTCTCCTAAAGCTTCTTCATCTAGTATTCTGTCTTTGCTCTTCTTCGTGTCGATTCTTCAAGGTGCTTGTTCATTAGTTCCTCGAGGCTTGGTTTCTTCTCACCAAATGGTAGGCGATTATCAACACAAGTGTAGTATCCTGGTGGACCTACACGATACCTAGCACCGTTCCCATTATTATTTGGGAAGGGTCGTCCAAACTTTCCACACTTGACTTCCTTAACGCTTTTAACCTATTCATTAAGCGGACATTCCTTGTTAAGATGAGCTCCTCCATAGTTTTCACATCCTACTTGGATAGCATGCACATTCTCTTTCAACTTCTCCATATCTCTCCCAAGGCTATCTAGTTTATTCGTACTAGCTGCAATACCCTTTGAACTATCACTATTCACCCTCCTACTCATTGACCCGTCATGCTAATTCTGTGATGGTTAGCCATAGTTTAGATTGTATCCAATGCTTGAGCAGGTATCTTATTCGGTATTGGTCCATGCGAATCCAATAACTTAGGAGTCATGGTGTCCAACCCCTTGTAAAATATGTTCACCTTCTGATGGCTATTAAGATCATGTGTTGGGCACTTATAGAGCACGTCATTGTACCCTTCCTATGCTTGGTACAACGTCTCATCAACTTCCTGCTTGAAGTTGTGGATTTCCTCAAGCTACTTTGTTGTTTTGGATGGCGGACAATACCTTTAAATGAAGGCCCTTTTAAGCAAATCCCAGGTGTTGATTGTTCCTGGCAATAATCTGTCCATCCATCTTTTCATAGTTCCAGTGAGAGTGATGAGAAATACACGTAACATGAATGAGTCGTGTGTAACTCCCAGAATGTTGAACAAACTGCCGATGTCCAATATCCTTTCAACGTGTTCATAAGCATCGTCGTTTTTGTTCCCTAAGAAAGTATCTTCTCTCAATTCTCTCATGAACGGATTTTTGATCTCAAAATAGACATTCCCTCCAAATTCGGGTTTGACCACGCCCGGTGCCTAGTTTCCATGAGTCAATGCCAAATATTGCTCCATCGTGAGCGTGTTGATGTCGGCGTCACCCATCTTGTTTTCCAAAATTAAGAATAACAGAAAAATAGCTCTTAAAACTTAAACAAACAAAAATAGAAATTCAAATCGTAAACTAATTTCAGCTCCCCGGCAGCGGCACCAAAAACTTGATGCGTATTAATCGTTGAATTAATTTTCAAGTTTTAAATTAATAAAACTCGATTACCTAAGGTCTACAACGCACTAATGGGCAGAGAACCCGATCGTGTGTAGTGCATGATTGGTAAATCCGACGTCATCCTAAGAGCTAAGTGTTTTAGTTCTATTTTGAATGTGTCACAGTTTAAAATGGTTTGATATTAATTTGACAGGATTAAAAGCAAATAAAATGCGAAAATAAAATTACGAGAATTAATCAGGGAGAAAAGAGTACTAGCCAAGTTATTATTTTTCTATAGTTATTATAATGTCTCCTAGTACAATGTTTACTTATCGCTTATGGTGGTTCTAATATCGGCAGGCTCGATTAAACACTGAAACCTATCCTATGTATCCTATAATCTTCAGGGTGAAGAGGAATGGTTTGTATGGGTGGGGTTTTGGTTCCCCTGTTGTACACAAGGAAGATGATGACACAAAAAAAACGTATTTTGTTAGGCACTATTTATCCCAGCTAAATTGCTCGTTCTATATTATTTTATGCATGAATTGGTACTTAATTGCTTATATTTGTTATTTGCTGTAAACATGGAGCAATTGGTGAAGTTTAACTAAAAGGAGCGGATTTTGGAGCTTAAACAAAGAAATCAAGAATATGTTGTTCTGACAACCAATACGTCGTGTCCATCAAGGAAGATACGGCGTATCTGCGCCTGAACTTCACAAGCAACCACGAAGATATAAAGACCAATACGCCGTATCCATGAAGACTCATACGCCGTATCCACTGGCGGTTCATGAAAGATTTTGGAAGATATTTATCGTGGTCCCCACTCCAAGAAAACTCCAATATGTCGTATTCATACACTTTAATACGGCGTATCGACCAAATTCCAGAGACTATAAATACCGAACCCTAAATACGAATTTAGTGTGCAAAAAATATATCGAAGACTGAGAAGAAGGCATTAACCACCAGGTTTGACTTTTAGAAGAAAAGAAAAGCTACAAAGGTCTCGCAACGCCCTTCAATCCATAGGAAAACCCTTGTAAATTATTATACTCTAAATACGCGTTTGGTTTTTGGTATCATTCATTAACTTGGTTAGGTTACCTTAATCGTTTGTCTATGACATTTGTATTTGTTACAATGGTTATTAGCTGATACCTTTAGGTATTAGCCATGTTTATGATAATTTAACGTTTGGTTTATATTTATCTCGATTGCATCTTATAAGGTTGTTTTTGCTTTAATGTTTATCCAATTTAACTACGTAAGTGGCTTATATGCGACACTATCATTGCCTTTGGATCTCTAAAATAGACCTAAGAAGATCCAGATGTCGGGATAGCCTCATCATATTGCAATTTAAATACTAGAATAATAGGATCATAATATTAGACCTTTCTTTGCCATCTGGTTTAGTGCACAAGTTGGACTAGCAGGTGACCTAGGATCAACAAATAACGTTCTGATTCCTTGGGTAAAGATCTGGACAGTAGACTACTAGTATATAAAGAGCATTAAGCCGAAAGATATAAAGATTCGATGACCAGATACAATAAAATCACCATAAATTCTTTCTAAGAGAGATTATAATCAACCATGATTGCTTTATGCGGATGTGGTTAATTGTGACAGAATGCTAGATCTAGATTTTAGGAAGAAGTACCGCCTAAATCTAGGAATGATATATCAACAACGAGATAAGACAATCATTGCACTTATAAACTAAAACTTGTGTTTTATTAGATTAAATATGGTTAATACGTCTTTCTTATAATAGGCTTGACCGCTTCTCTATCTTTTAAATATCAGCTTGTGTGTGTTAATCGCCCAAACTTAGTCTAGGTAAACAAAACTCATGCCAGTTTCTCAGGCTAACCCCCCCCCCCCTTTACCATTAGTTTATAAGTTTAACTTAAGTAATAACAATAGAATAAATTAGACCTAACATAAGTAACTAAAATACTGATAGAATTAGGAGTTAACTGTCTCGCTCTTAGTGATCGACACCCTATTTACCAACAAAACTATAACCGATCGAGTAAACTGCCCGTTAGTATTGTTTTAGGTATAGTCTGCAAAATATAAATAGTAAAACTTCACAATAAATAATACCTACGCACAACGACACATCAAGTTTTTAGCGCCGTTGCCAGAGAGTGAAATTGTTTAATTCTTATTTATTAGTATTTTTATTTTAGATCTAACATAACTTAGATTAGTGTAAAATTTTGTACAAACCTGTATCTTATGTGTTTAATTTAGTAGATTAGTTTGCATTGTATAATTTTGCATATTTATTTATTTTTCAGCATTATTTTTCTTTTCTGATTACTGTACTGATCGAACAACCAATGCGGTGTATTCTAACCATTGAATACGACGTATTAACCCTTCGACACAGATACAACGTATTCATACTCAACATATCAATATGGCATATTCAATCAATTGAATACGGCATATCGATCACATGATACAGCAACAGATTGTATTTTTTGTATTTTGTTCTCGTTTATAGTTATATGTATTTTCTCTCTTCCGAGCCTATCCTACTGATTGTTTATCATCTGTTTTAGGAGTGCATGACCAGGAGTTCAACTAAGGAGCTCTTTACGCCTTTCGAAGAACTGGAACGAGTATTTCATTCAACAAGGAGGCTTTTCAAGACAACGAGTCTTGACTATTCAAGTTTACTGGAATTCGATTTATTTTCTGATCCCGAGAATCAGAGTGAAGAAGAAATTGCAGAAGCAATGTAGAATACGACTATGGAAGAATACATGACTATAACCTGAATAAACTATGAATCGGGGAATGAGAAGGGTATGATTGAATTGAAAGGACCGTTTCTTATTGAGTTGCGTGGCAATGCCTTTAGCGGAACAAATGGAGAAGAGGCAATTGAACACATTGAAAATTTTCTCGAGATAGTAGATTCGCTCAACATACCTAATGTAAGTAATAATCAACTTAGGGTACGTGTTTTCCCTTTTTCTCTTACCGGAGCTGCAAGCAAGTGGTGGGAAGACGAGTCTATTGGTTTGATTACTAATTGGGTGGATCTAACAGAATTTTTTTTTGGAAAATTCTATTAACCCTCTCGTACTAGCAGAAAGATAGAAGCTAATGGAGATAATTCCATGGTCAAGTGGGATCCTAATGACTTAGAATTCAAAAATTGGTTAGCTTTGAAATTTAGGAACCATAAGACTATGGATGAATATACCAAGAATGCTCTTTGGGATTATTGGAAAAGATGAGACGATGAAGATGTGATAACTGATAAAGAACTTTCTAATCCTAGAGATAATAACTTGATTGAAGAAGATAAAGTTACTCAAATCTTTAGGATAGACACTGATTTATTCGATTTCAAAACGCATCTATGTCAAGCATTCTAGGAGTACAACTATCTTTCTCAAATCAATGTTGATGTGCTTACTAAAAATATTACTGGATTTAAGACCTATGAGGAATATAAAGATGATTGGATCTATGAGTGAAACAAAGGTGTACCATGGGTCAATGAAAATCCATGGACTGATGATGGAGCATGGAATGAACCTATTGATAATATCCATCATGAATGCAATCCGCTTCGTTTCAAAAATGGGACTACTAAATGGCCTACTTGTAATTGGAAGGGGGATGGATATTACAACACTAGAGACTTACCTGGATTCATTCGTGAAGGGAATTCAATTCGCTATGAAGATTATGAATGGTATGATATGATTAAAGATAGTGAATTAAAGGAGGAAGCTTTGATTAATAAAAGGATCTTGGAAGAATCAATGAATGCAATGGATGAATCAAGTGACAATAAGTGGGACCATGATTCACCCATTGACGAATGGAAGGATTATGAGCATACTACTTACATTAGAACTGATGCCTCCTCTAATCAAAACACTTACAATAACGTTTGTCAAATAGTTATGAATCATTGTAAACTCAAGAGGAACAAGGATGGTTTGATGAACACAAGCTTATGGGAGATGACTATAATGACATCGGTTATTTAGAAGACTACTTGATTCAAAAAGACCCTCCTTACTATGTTAACGAAGATGAAGAAAGATCAAAAGAAAGAAGATACTTAGGGTTCCCTACGTGAAGCCACCAACATGCAAAACGGAGAAGTTCGAGGTAGTTAAATATTCATTCGGGTCAGCAGAGGAATATGTCGCAATCACAGGATATGAATATGACATTTGGGTCTGAACCGAAGAAAATGTTTCTCATCTGTACCAATATATTTTCCACAAGTAGGATGATGGATGCTCCGTGACACACACCAAGTAGAAGCTAAAGACAAGTCTAACTTAAAGACTTTGCTATAAACAAAAGTGCTTGCCAGGAGACAACCCGGAATGTAGTTTAATTTTTTTTATCGAGTGTGTCTTCCCAGACTACTGATACGACATATCCAACCTCAATGGATACGACGTATTAACTATCTGGGCGTTATCCAGTCTTTACTTTTCTGCATTTAAAACATTATTATCAGTTCAGTCTATACGGCGTATTCATTAAATGAATACAGCGTATTTGGTGACTGACCCGTGTCCATGTACTTTTTACAGGTCTCAATACGATGTATCCTGGTTTATAGATACAGTTTATCGACTGCCTGTACAGTTTTAGGTTTTTATTTTAATTTCTAACCAACAAATACGCGGAGATAGAATTTGCACTTGTTTTCTTACGATTTTACACAAGACCTTCTAAACGAAAAGATAAATTTTGTGTAATGCTTATTTTCTGGAATTCTATGTGTGTTGTAGTCATGCTGGTACTCAGACGCATTTACAACATACAATCTTGCTCATATACGCAACATGGATGATCATACCGAGCAAATCTCAGAGGAGTTTTTTGTTCTAATTCTTTAAATTCTTGTTTTTCCTATTTTATTTATACAATGAGGTCATTGTATATTTCAAGTGGGGGAGGAAAATTAGAACGCTTACTTGTCCATATTTTTACATCAATATGCCTAATTTATATCAAAATTTTAATATAAAAAATTAGCATATTTTTTGTGAATTATTAGTTACATAACCCGCACACATAACCCTTATTAGATATTGTGAGAATTTAGCCTTATCCGTTTCCTAATGTTTACCCAAATTCCACAAAAATATGAGTGTGCCGGTGATGTAAAATTTAGAACTTGGCTTGGTATATCTATTCGAGACCACAATAATAGGCACTATTTTTAATAGATGGACTGCCATTTCTAAACTGGTAAATTTCTAGGATTACACACAAACAAAGCCTATACATGTTGTGATATTAACTAACTATACTGGTTAGATAACCCCCTGTATAAACCCTTTGTTTACTCTCATTCTTAGAGTAAGATACCCCTAGAAAAACCTGTTGAGCCATTCCATTCTTTTCTTACACCAAATATTTGTTTCGTTACACCTTAGCCTGCCCTATTAGATTAAGTCCTTAATCGGTTGCTAGTCGTTTTTGCGTAAAGTATTGTATTTCTTGTCATGATGCATATTTTTTATCTCTAGTATGGTCGGGAAATTGCACAATGCAATTGGGTACGTATGTGAATTTTCTATCCATGGTTAGGTCGGGAAATTGCACAATGCAATTGGGAAAGTAAAAGTAGTGAATCTTATTGCTCTTGTAGTTACTACTTTCACTAATATGATCGGATATTAATTATTTAGATTTATCATGTTCGTGAAGTGGTGAAAAATACACCATTATTCAGTTTATTAGTTTATGTTTGAAAAAAAATCAAAAAACAAAAATATACAAAAAAAGACTGAGATAGAAAAAAAAGGTGAGATTTGTGAGATAATCAGTTCGTCTAAGCTTAACCAATATTATTATTTGAAAAATCAATAATTCGTTGGTACGTGTTATTAACCAACGATGTAAAATTATGT